>JAODAL010009500.1:0-110391 GCA_025379985.1 Phyllomedusa bahiana | reverse complement strand
ATATAGTTACATCTTGCACCACCGTCAGCAGGTAGGATTGGTAATATACAGCAGCAAGTTCAAAATTATTGTGGTCTCCCTATGCATTTCTTTAATGCAAAGGCAGAAAACACACAGTGATATCACACAACAGAGAAAGCGCACAAAATGATGTCACAGCAGAGAGATAACATACACGGTGATGTCACACAATACGGAAACTGTATATAATGATAACTCAGCACAGGTGTAATTTACACAATATACTTTACAGCACAAGAATAATGCACACAGCGATGCCACCGTTCTGGTATGATTCACACAATGAGGCCACAAAAAAAGAATTATGCACACAATGACGCCACAGTGCAGATGTAATTCATACAATGAGGTTACAGAAAAACAATAATTAAAAATGCACACAGTGACGCCACGGTACAGGTACAATTCACTTCAATGAGGTCACAGAACAAGAATAATGCACACAGTGATGCCACAGTACAGGTCGAATCCACACAGTTAGGTCACAGTACAAAAATAGTGTACACAGTTATGCCACAGTGCAGGTTTAATTCACACAATGAGGCCACAAAACGATAATACACACAGTGATGCCACAGTACAGGTATAATACACACATTGCGGTAACAGTAGAAGAATAATGCACACAGTAATGCCAAAGTACAGGTACAATTTACACAATGAGGTCACAGAATAATACACAGTGATGTCACAGTACAAGAATAGTGCACACAGTGATGCCACAGTACAGGTACAATTCACACAATGAGGTCACAGCACAAAAATAATGCCACAGTAACGTATAAATTCATTACCATGATATCACAAAAATTAAAAGCCCAGGCAGGTAAAAATTAAACCCCCCAAAAAGGTCATGCAGAAGAAAAATGCCCCAAAGTTGCCACAGTACAGGTCCCAATTCCCCACAAAAAGGTAACAAAAGAATAATGCAAAAAGTGACCCCAAACAGTACAAGTCAATTCGACAAAAAAGGACACACCAAAAATAATGTACACAGTGAAGTCGTATGATGTTTACCATGATATCACAATATTATTATTATTTTTTTCGCTTGACCTTTTTTTGAAATTTACCTTTACGTGACGTCACTGTGTACATTATTTTTGTGCTGTGACCTTATTGTGTGAATTGTACTTGTACTGTGACGTCACTGTGTGCATTATTCTTCTGCTATGACCTTATTGAGTGAATTGTACTTGTACTGTGGCATCATTGTGTGCATTATTCTTCTGCTGTGACCTTATTGAGTGAATTGTACCTGTACTGTGACGTCACTGTGGGCATTATTTTTCTGCTGTGACCTTATTGTGTGAATTATACTTGTACTGTGACGTCACTGTGTGCATTATTCTTCTGATATGACCTGTATTGTGATATCATGGTAAACATTGTTCTACAAGTATGACTTCAATGTGTGCATTATTTTTGTGCTGTGACCACTTTGTGCATTAAACGTAATGCACCAAGTGTATGGGTTGAGCACATGTTGATATCATAACATAGGAATGATGTCTATAAAATATATCATTATTACTTTGACAGAACAGGAAACTATTGCACAATGATGGCAAGGCACAGGAATAATGCAAGGGGGGATGAACAGCAGTAATAATCAGAGTTCATGGATTCCTCGAGCTCCGCTCTGTCATGGTTGGCGGCCTCAGGCGGCAATTGGGACGATTATAATTCTACAGTGAAAAGAGTTTATTTTACTCATGAAACATAATGTTATAAATATCAGGTGTTCAAAAAATATCTGTCAAAATCTAAATCCAGGTTCCGCTCTCAGTCTGCTACAGTCGTCGGCGTTCATTACCACTGATCCGGTCTTTCTAAGAAATGCAAAATTATACAAACCGTAACCCAGACATTTATGTCAATGACCTTTCCAGGATTTCTAAGAATCCGGTCCCCTGGGAGTCACTACACAATACGAAGACAGGTCACGGGAAACCCATATTTCTCACATTCCCCTTTACAATTATAAGTAGACATTTGAGAAAGTAAAAAAATCTTGGCACCTACTGTAGTCATGTGCGGTGTCTTGTGTCCTGCAAGTCAATAGTTTATATCAGTTTAAATATAGGTCCTTGAGGTCTCCTCTGCGGAGAAAAAGCTAAAAATTCAGTTGGCAGCCCTATCTGTTCTAGGAAAAAGTGGATGACAACCAACATGGCTGCCATTAGAGATCCCATAAGGATGGCCACCAAGATTTTCCAGACTCCTGAGTGGAAAATCTGCCATGTTAGGCAATGAGACGTTCTCTGCAGCATCGGTCCTCAAATTTGTCTCATAAAGGAGGGTTTCTATCATAAAGTTTGATAGTATTTTAAAAGTCTGATCAGTGCGGTCCCACCTCTGACCAAAGTCTGTGTTGTAGATGGAATCGCAAATGGGCTCGACGTCCTAGTGGGGGGTCAAATCAGTATATTGAATGACACGAGAAAGAAATCACAAACCGACAGCCCGCAGTCCAATGAATTCTCTGTCTCTTTATTGCAATACACAGATATAGATAGACAACCATAGACAAACATTCCATAGGCAACGTGTGACATACATCCACCCTTTTTATTGGTTCTTCTTATCTCTACCTTTCACTAATACAGCCCCCTTTGTGGGTTTTGCTACGAAGTAAAATTGACGTGGGAAGTTTGTAAATTAAATAATAAACATTTCCCCCATTCATCATTATTAAAAATTCTGCACCGTTTTTGTTTTAGTTGCTCCTTTAGTGATCTAATGTTTACAGCTCATCTCCAGGGGATATGACCAGGGCTGTGAGCTCCTCACTCCTGGTCGCACATGCTCAGACATCACCTCTCCTCCAAGGCAGCTACTGAGTGTTCAACCCCCGGGTGCTGTCATTATACTCCTGTCCTCTGTACTCCTTAGTTATTAGTCAAACAGTGCAAATAAATTAAAAAAAAGAAACCTCAATGAGGTCTGTGAATTGATAAAGAGAAAAAAAAATCCATAGGTTTGGATCCTGCAGGGATTTGAACCGAGGACCTATGTGCCTGGAGGCAAAAGTTTTACCTATGAGCTACATTATAGCTACTTACAGTTCTACACATAAACAGACCTCTCTTTGACTACAGAGAGGAAAGGCCTGGTGATGTCATCCTGCTGGGTCACATGATATACAATAAAAACAAATCACACATGCCTCCTTCTGAGCACACAGAGCTGAAGAGCTGGATGCAGGAGGTATGAAATGAGATTGTGGCAAAACCCCTTTAAGGCCAGTGGCCTTCTTGGTTTAGGTTACTTCTTGACACAACAGGGCATGCCTGTACACAGGCTCCATCTTGTGGGTGAAATAGACATTTCGCCTAATACATTCCCTAAACTTCTGTAGTGGGAACACCCCTTTAAGGGACACCACCAACCAAATGTTGACATTGCTTAGGAACATTAGCATTGCTGCGATCCCAAAAATGATCATAGTGGTGGTAAAAATTAGTTTTCATCCCCCCCCACCCAAAAAAAAATTTTTAGTTTTTTTTAATATTCATTTCACCCAGTGTTTCCTAGTTTTAAATCAGTTTTTATTGTTTTTAATCAAAAGGGGCTTCTAAAAGGAAACATGAGAAGGAAAAAAAAAAACCTTTATTAAAACCCCGAAATGGGGCCTTTTTATCCATGGAGCCAAACTCCCGGGGATATAAGCATATCCCAGTCCGGGCGAATCTTTAAACAAAAACCCTAAGGCAGCACCTGAGTGTAAAACCCCCTTTAATTTTTCATTGCCCTTGCCCCTAATTTATCCTGAATAAAAAAAAAATCCTCAATGTTCGTGAAATTTAAAAAAAAAACCCATTTTGGACCAGGATTTCCAGTGACCTTTTGGGGAAAATTTTACCCCACCCCCAAAAGAATTTTCGTTACACACATAAAAGATTTTTTACAGGGGGAAAGTTGTTTGTATTTTTGATTAAAAAAAAAATTCTCCTTCTGACCCCAAATAAGTTTGGGGAATGAAAAATATTAAAAATTTGGCCCTGGTTCTGGTTGGGAGAAAAAGGGGGAAATCCTGACACAGTTTTGGGGTTAAATTTATAGAATTTTAATAAATTTAAAAATTTTATAATTTTTAAACCCAAAAGGGTTTTTATAAATTACATGTCAAAAAAGTTGGGGGTATTTGTTTATGGAACCAAAAAAGACGTTTTCCTCAGTCTATTTTTTTTTTTATTTTATTCCATTATCGAGGCAGGAGAGGTAACCAAAACAAAATAAATGCAAGATAAATGAAGTTTATAGATTTTTTTTTTTTTTTTTTTTTTTTTACAAATTTTAGGGTCATACCTAAAAGGCATGAAGAAAAAGAATGAAGAAAAAGAATGAACATTTATTTACAAAAGTAATAAAGAGCTAAGGAGAGGTAAAGAAGGTTTTAAGGGCAAAATAACAATTGAATAATAGAATATAAGATGATTTTATATTAAAATGAACACATATTCTATAGAAACAGGTTATCTAGCACTTTACCTGTGCATGTTTGGGTGGGGAATGAACAGGACATAATAGGCAGTTTTAGAGTGAAATAAACACATATTCCATACAAACAGGTATCTAGCACTTTACCTGTGCATGATAGGTGGGGAATGAACAGGACATATAGGTAGCTAAGAGTGAAATGAAAACGAATTCCATGGAAATAGGTGTCTAGCACTTTACCTGAACATGATATATAGGGAGTTTAGAGTGAAATGAACACTTTATTCCAAAACGGGTGCCTAGCACTTTACCTATGCATGATAGGTGGGGAATGAACAGGATATATAGGCAGTTTAGAGTGAAATGGACTCATATTCCATGGAAACAGATGTCTAGCACTTTATATGTGCATGATAGGTGGGGAATGAACAGGATATATAGGCAGTTTTGGGGCCACCGGGCCTTCCCTTTTACCTCTTGAAGCTTTGGCTTTTTGGTTCACTACCCCGGGGGTTCCTTGTTTTCCATTGAAAGTCTAAAGCAGTACAAGGCACTGCGGTACCTCGCCGGCTATTTCAGGTGAGCTGAAATTTCTTCTGTTTCATTGGAGAGTGAAATGAACACATATTCCACAGAACCAAGGGCCTAGCACTCAACTTGTGCATGATAGGTGGGGAATGAACAGGACATATAGGAAGCTTATAGTGTAGTGAACACATATTCTATGGAAACAGGTGCCTAGCACTTTACCTGTGCATGATAGGTGGGGAATGAACAAGATAAATAGGCAGCTAAGAAAGAAATAAACACCTGTGCCATAGAAACAGGCACCTTGCAATGTAGCTCTGGAATGAAAAGCATATATAGGCAGTTTAGATTAAAATGAACACATTTTCCATGGGCACCTTCTTCTATGGAATATGTCTTCATTTCAATCTAAACTGCCTATATATCATGTTCAGGTAAAGTGCTAGACACCTGTTTCCTAGGAATATGTGTTAATTTTACTCTAAACTGCCTATATATCATGTTCATTCCGCACCTATCATGCACAGGAAGAGTTCTAGGCACCTGTTTATGTGGAATATGTGTTCATTTCACTCTAAACTGCCTATATATCCTGTTCATTCCCCACCTATCTTCACAGGTAAAGTGCTAGGCACCTGTTTCCTAGGAATATGTGTTCATTTCACTCTAAACTCCCTATATATCATGTTCAGGTAAAGTGCTAGACACCTATAACCATGGAATTAGTTTTCATTTCACTCTTAGCTACCTATATGTCCTGTTCATTTTCCCACCTATCATGCACAGGTAAGGTGCTAGGCACCTGTTTCTCTGATATAATTGTTCATTCCACTATAAACTTATCTTGTATTCTATTTATTCAATCTTTTATTTAGTCCCTGAAACCTTCTTTACCTCTCCATAGCACTTTATTACTTAGTAATAATGTTCATTCCTTTTAGTATGTCCCCAAATTTATTTATTTATTTTTTCACTAGTTTTAGTCTGTAGAGGTGTTTTACCTCGGTTGTAAAAAGATTTTTTGAAAGTGGGGAAACGGGGAAGGGGTGATTTAAAAAAAAAAGAAATTTGGGGTTATTGGGAAAAATTGAAAGGATACAAAAGTTTTTGTATGTTTTTTGGATAAAAAAATTTTTTTAAATTTTTGTTTATTTTTTTAGTTTAAAGGGATTTTCTCCCCATGCAGTTTCAAAAAAGCCACAGGAAACCCCAAGGGGCTTTTTCCCCTACGAAAGGGGTTTTTTCTCCGGTTTTTTTTTCCAGGGGTTTTGGGGGTTTTGCAGACCCGGGCCTAAAAAAAAAAAAGGGGGCCCCAAAAATGACAGTGGGCCCTTTTGGGAAAAAAAACCCATGCAGCAGTCCCCACTGCAGGGGTTTTTTCCACCCGGCTTTTTTTTTTTTCGGGGGGGGGCCCTTTTGGGGCCCCCGGCAACCTCCTTTCCCTTAAAAAGGGCACAATCTTCCGCCAAACAGGAAAAATTTACCGGTTGGGAAAAACCAAAACCGGAAAATTTTTGTCCCCCCTCCGTGGGAACGCACCCTTTAAAAACCACAATTTCCCTGGCCCAGGCTTGGGTGGGTCTATAGCAGTGTTTGGGGAAATTTTCAGCTCTGCTGTTACAGCAAATTCCTTTTTACGGGAAATCAAACTGCAGGAGATTTATAAATTGTAGTGCAAAATGGCAAAAGGGGAAGCTCCTTGGGTAAAAAAGCTTCTCTTTGGGTTTAGGTAAAAAAAAACCCCTTTTTTCTAAGGATAAACTCTGCGGGGAGTGACTCGTTGGGGTCAAACAGCTGCTTGTGGAGCAATCAGATGAGAGAGAGAGGTGGTCGGTAACCAAGAGAAACCTGTGTACTCTAAGGGTATGTTCACATGGCGTATAACGGTGTGTACTGTGCACGATGCTATACGCCAGGTGTTTTATAAGTGCGCTTTTTTTGGGCCCGCGCGGGACTTCTAAAGCGCTCTAGGGCCCGGCCTTCATTCACACTTTTTCCCTTTTTCCCCCCTGTGTAAGCGCCAGCAAGACATGGCAGATAATCATGGCATTCAATGAGACTATTTATTTATATATTTTTTGCCCCGAAAAAAGCCCCCGCAAAAAGGCCTTGGTGGGAAAATACCCTAAGAGGAAATAAAATCTTCTTAACCCTGAACAAAACATAAAACCCCCCAGGCAAATTTTTTGGTAATAGGGCTTCCCTTTACTTTCCCACATTTTTAAAAGCTTAATCATGTGGTGAAAAAATCCCCCTTTAATCGGAAGGTGTTTGCTTCCGGATTTAAAAAAAATTTAAAAATTTCCCCCTTTTTCTTTTAAAAGCAGAGATCTTGAAAGTGGCGAAAAACTGATAAAGTATATTATATGTTACAATTTTTAATGATATGAAACCAGAAAATCCATTTAATCAAAAGGGACAATTTTTCGTCCCCAACAAAACCCGTGCAGCTGCACAGGGGGGGCCCGCCAAATAGGGGGCCCCCCCCTTCAACACTAGAAGGGGCCTTTTAAAAAAAAATTTCAAAGTAAAGGGGCTTTGGCCCCATGAAAATTTAGGGGCTCTTTTTAGGGGACCGGTTTTCCCGCTGCACTACTGCATGCAAAGAAACCCAAAGCCGAACCCAATGTGTTTTCCGCAAAATTCCCGGGAAAGTTCTAGTTTTGGGATAGTTTTTTTGGGGGGCCATTTTCACTAAATTCCTTCAGTTTTTGGTGGCCCGCCAATCAGTGCCCGAGCACAGGGGGGGGTCAAAAACGTCACCACTGGGGGGTTTTAAAGGGTTTTTTCATTGGCCCGGCCCCCCCCAAAAATGAAGGGAACAGCTGAAAATGGGGACCAAACACCTGTGCCGACAAAATTCAGAAATTTGGGTTTGGGGCCGGGGAAAAATTTCTGAACAAACCCCTTCCGAACGGTTTTTGGCCTTTAACACTAGTCAGGAGAGATCACAGGCCTTTCCTTTAAAAGGGTTTCCTATCAAACCTCCACACAAACACACAAAAATAAAAATAGATAAATTTCTAAACTTTTTTTTCCAATACAAGCATTAGCAAAGCAGGGGGCTATGTCTTTAATAAGGGGAATAGATTTTCCCTTTTACTTTCTTAGCAGAGCTCTGTATGTAGCAGGGATTCTTTCTGTTGAGAAAACCCATCTGAGCAGGGGGAGCTGAGGAAATAGCGCTACATACGTACAACAGGCACAGCAGTCTGGGGAAAATAGTGTGACTTACAGTGCATCTACTTTTCACTGCTGCTAGTGTTATACCATCCAAAAAAGACCCGGAAAACAGTGGCCTTTTTACGGTTCCCCCGGCCCCGGGACCCCCCCCCAGCCCCAGAGGCAAGAATTTATACAACTGTCACCGTCAAGCGTAAGGGGCCGACTTGGCCGACTTTAGAGCTGTCTTAAAGGGCCCCGCGCTTTTTTTAAAAAAAAAAATTAAAGGTGAAATCTTTTTATTTCCCTAATGAAACATATTTAGGGAAGGTTTTGTTTTTGTTCCCGTTATTTCTGAGGTTTCCCCGGGGGTGATAGGTCCTCTTTAAAGGCTAAGAGGCCCAAAGTATGTTTTTTGTAAATTTTTTCTCTCGCGTTTGTCTCTCCGGGCACCAAAAGGGGCTTCAAACCACAGCTTCACTTTAAATGGTTTATAGATGATGAGACAGACATGGCTGCTGTCCTCTAGAAACAGCTCCGCACCTGTCCATGGGTTGTATCTGTTGTCGCAGGTAAATGAGGCTGAACTGTGACACCACACGTAACCTGTAGGCAAGTGTGGCGCTGTTTTTGGAAGAAAACAGCCATTTTTTTTAATCCCAAAAAAACTCCTTTAAGTCTCTTTTCTTCATCTGATTCAGGTTAAAAATACCCCTTCGACCCTTAAAAGAATGGAAAGGAATGTCACAGGAGAACAGCGGACGGTGAACCCCTCACTTTCCTCACGTTTCTCTGCTTAAATTTATAAATAGTCATTAAAGGATCATGAAGCACAACAGAATCTGCACCAAGTCACACAATCCCCAGCTCCTTACTTCCATCGTCACGGTGAGTCTTAATCAGGAATGCAGTGTGTGTGATCTCACCCTGTATTATGCAGACTGCAGCCATATAAATCTTATATTGTATTCCAGGATCCTTGAAGGGGTCTGTCCCAGTAAGAAGATTGCTAAATCCAGCCCCAGATTACGAACATCTCTTATATTTACACCAGGGGCGTAACTAGAGAAGCCTGGGCCGCATAGCAAACTTTTGGATGGGACCCCTTACCTCCCCCATGAACATTTACCGGGACATGCAGTTACTAAATAATACAAGGGGCAAATACCTCACCATACTTATCACTATCATACTGCTACTACATACCTCCCAACTTTTAGATTTTGCAAAGAGGGACAGATTAGGCCACGCCTCCAACCACACCCAAACATGTGACATCACACAAAGGCACGCCTCTAACCACACCCAAATACGTACATGCCAACTTTTTAGATTGCCAAAAAAGGAGACATTTTCAGGATTGCATTGTAGCCTGTGATGAAATATTAAGGAAGTTGTTATGTGATATACAGCGAGGAAGCAATCAGATACTTTGTAAAGCAAGAGAGTCGGTTTATTGATGAAAATTTTAATTTCCCAAATGAAAAAGAGGGAAATTTTATAGAAAGGGAAGGGAGAGAGGGAAAAGGGGTTAAAAATAGGGACTGCCCCCCCCCAAAATAGGGACGTTGGGAAAGGTATCCCTAACTATAAAAAACCCAACTATCCCAAAACCAATTTTTTACCAATAACACAAACCCCCCAAAAATGGACCAAATTTTTTCCCAGAACAGGGACAAAAAATTTCCCACCAATTAAATAAATAGTCCCCCAAAACCACATAATTTTTGATCAGGTCAAACAAAGCCCCAATAGTACCGCCCTATTAAGTGACCATATAGTGGTGGGTTTTACCGGGTGAACAAAAGGCTCTGCAATTTGTATACAAAACCCCCCATCCGTCACCATTTTGGGGAAAGGAAAACCAGTTTTCCCACAGGCTCTGCAGACGGGTTTTTTCCCTTCTATCCCAATACCATATAGTGGTAGTTAAAGTTTCCCCGGCTCTGCAGATTGAATATTAGCCCATTCATTTTGACATTTTAGGGGTTAGACACCAGTGAAACACGGGCCCTCTGCAAAAACTTTATAAGTTTTTCAGGCATTTTTATCTTGTGACTCACAGGTGATGTTTTCTCTGACGAATCGTTGATTTCCCCCCTGTTTTTTCCCACCCGGGTTCCAGACCGCCATGATGACGTCTCCCGGCCATTGCCCCTTTGCGTTTTTAAAAAACAAATAAAAATTAAATCCTCATTTTCCAAAGCACCTCACTCCCTGCACCCCCGGGCTATATGGGTTTCCTTTTTAGGCGGGCAGGTTTTTAAGTCCCTTTTGGGCCATTTTAAGGGTTTAAGCAGCCCGGGGTTTAAAGGTAGCATAGGGGGGCCAAAAAATGTGGGCCGGGCAGGGTTTAGGGTAGGCTATTGGGGTTCGGGGCCCGCCAACCAGAAATTTAAAGGACCCCCCCCAAAAAGGGCTGAAGCCCCTGGCCCCCCGCCCCCACCCAACCCGATCGCCCCCCCCAAAGAAAAAAAAATGGCCCCCCAAGGCCCCATAAATCGACCCTTTTACCCCACTTAACGGGTATGCAAAAAAAAAACTGATTGTGAAAGAAAACCGGGGAAACCAAAGAATCACATTTCTGTCTTTTCGGGTTTTTAAACTTTATAATGACACAGGGAAGAAAGCCCCCTCCTTTATCCCCACCCCCCAAAATACCCCAATTTTCCCCCCCCCATATTTCCTTTTTGGGTCATGACCCCTCACCCCCCTTCTAAAATAATCCCCCCCCCCAAAAGAAAGTGAAAAACTCCTATAACGGGGTTCGGGTTCCCTCACTTTTACAACCCGGGGAAAAGGGGGAAAGGGGCATTACACCCGCACCGATACAAACATACAACAAAAAACACTGCCATATAGAGCCCAATAGAGGTCAGACCCCCAGCCCGGGTATAACCTAAAACCCAACGCCATATAGAGACCCCCATAGAGGTCGGGCACCACTCAGGTCAAAAATTCACGTTACAGTAAATAAAATCAACTGAGAAAACCATAGAAGCAAAAAAAACCTCTGACTTTCCAGGGACCCACCGGGAGATGTCATATCTGATGAGTCTTTAAATTTCTCACATGAGTTGTTTTTAATTCCTTTTTTTTTTCTGCTTTTGTGCCACACCGGCTTGATGACTTGCCCCGGGCCCAACCCCTCCCCCTGCAGAAATTACCACCCCAAATATCTTAAAATCCTAAATTTTTCCCCCAACCACCCCTTTTTTACCCTATTCCCACCCCCCTTGTAAAAAATTTTTCCCAGGGGGGGGAAGGGGGGGGGGTTAACGGGGCCCAAAAACTTAGAGGTCTGGGAAACCCCTTTAACCGGTTTTGGGAAAGGTGGGAAAGGATTTAAACCCCGGGAGATATTGTTTCAATTTATGGGCTGCTCCCCCTCTAAATTATTTTTCCCGGTAGGTGGGGACCAAAGCCCCTGGGGCACCACTTAGGTTGGCAAATGTGCAAGGCCCCCAGGTTTTTTAAATTTACCCCCCTATTAAGGTAGGTAGAACCCGCCGGATAATTTGGGTTTAGGCCACCCCAGGGTTATTTTTGGTTTGGTTTTCCAAACCTGAGCCCCTTTTCAGTTTGTAGGCAAGAAGGGAAACCCCTTTTTTGTTTAGGTTTAAGTCAGGGGGCCCCCTTTTTTTGTTTGGGTAGAGCCCAAGGCCCCCTTTTTTTTTTGGTTTAAAAGTCGGGGCCCCCCTTTTTGTTTAGGTAAAAGTCAGGGCCCCCTTTTTGTTTGGGGTAGGCCCCGGGCCCCCCTTTTTTGTTTAGGAAGAGTAAAGGGCCCCCTTTTTTGTTTAGGTAGGGGTCGGGGCCCCCCTTTTTTTGTTTAGGTAGGCCCGGGCCCCCTTTAAATGTTTGGGTTAGAGTAAAGGGCCCCCCTTTAAATGTTTAGGTTTAGAGTCAGGGCCCCCTTTTAGGGTTTTGGGTAGAGTCCGGGGCCCCCCTTTTAAAGTTTAGGTGGGAGAAAGGGCCCCCCTTTTAATTTTTAAAGGTAGGGGTCGGGGCCCCCCTTTATTTTAGGTAGAGTAAGGGCCCCCCTTTTTTGTTTAGGTGAGTAAAGGGCCCCCTTTTATTTTTTGGTTAGAGTCAGGGCCCCCTTTATGTTTAGGTAGAGTCAGGGGCCCCCTTATGTTTGGGTGGGGCCCGGGGCCCCCCCCTTTATTTTTTAGTTAAGCCGGGGGCCCCTTTTGTTTAGACCCGGGGCCCCTTTTTTGGGAGGTTAGGTAAAAAGCCGGGGGCCCCCTTTTAAAGGGGTTAAGGCCCCCCCCCCAGGGCCCCCCTTTTAAAGAGGTTGGGGTAGAGCCAGGGCCCTCCTTTAGAGGTTAGGTAGAGCCAGGGCCCCCTTTGAGGTTAGGAAAGGAGCCAGGGCCCTCCCCTTTAGAGGTTGGGTAACCCGGGCCCCCCTCCTTTAGGGGTTTGGGTTTAGGGGCCGGGGCCCCCCTTTTAAAGGGGATGGGTAGACCCCAGGGCCCCCCCTTTAGGGGTTTTAAGGTTAGACCCCCAGGGCCCTCCTTTTAGAGGTTAGGTAAACAGGGCCCCCCCTTTTAAAGGGGTTTTAGGTAAGCCAGGGCCCCTCCTTTAGAGGTTGGGTTTAGACCCGGGGCCCCCCTTTTAGAGGTTAGGTAGACCCGGGGGCCCCTTCTTTTAGGGGGTTTTAGGTTTAGCCAGGGGCCCCCCCCCCTTTTTTTAAAAAAGGTTAGGTAGCCAGGGCCCCCTTTAGAGGTTAGGTAGCCCAGGGCCCCCTTTTAAGTTTAGGTAGAGCCCAGGGCCCCCTTTTAAAATTTATTTTAGGGGTCAGGGCCCCCTGTAGAGTTAGGTAGAGTCGGGGCCCCCCTTTTTGATTTTGGTAAAAGCCCGGGGCCCCTGTAAAAGGTTGGGTTTGAGCCCCGGGCCCCCCCCTGAAAGGGGTTGGGTAGAGCCCAAGGCCCCCTTTAGAGATAGGTAGCCGGGGCCCCCTTGAGGATAGGTAGGTCAGGGCCCCCTTTAGAGTGTTAGGGTCGGGGCCCCTTTTTTAAGATAGTTGCGTAGGGCCCCCCTTCGTCTTTGGGGGTAGCGTCGGGGCCCCCTTTAAAGGAGTTTAAGGTAGCGTCGGGGCCCCCCTTGTAGAAATGGGTTTAGCTTCGGGGTCCCCTTTAGAGATGGTTTGGTGTCAGGGGCCCCCTTTAGAGATGGGTAGGGGCCCGGGGCCCCCTTAAAAAATTAGGTAGGTAGGGCCCCCTGTAATTTTAAGGTAGAGTCAGGGCCCCCTTTAGAGATAAGGTTACCCGGGGCCCCCCCTTTGAGATGGGGAACGTCGGGGCCCCCCTTTAGAGATATTAGGTCGGGGCCCCCCCCCTTCAGCGTTAGGTAGCGCGGGGCCCCCCTTTTTAGAGATGGGTTAGCGTCAGGGGCCCCCCTTTAAGATAGGTACCCGTCACCCCCCCCCTTTAGAAATGGGTAGCGCAGGGTCCCCTTCAGAGATAGTAGCAAAAGGGGCCCCCCTTTCAGAGAAGGTAGCGTCGGGGCCCCCTTTTTTTTTTAGAGATAGTTAGCGGGGGGGCCCCCTTCAGCGTTGGGTACTTCGGGGCCCCCCTTTAAGATAGGTACATAAGGGCCCCCTTCAGGGTTAGGTGCATCGGGGCCCCCTTTGAGATAGTTTGGTTTCGGGGCCCCCCTTTTAAAGATGTTAGCGTCGGGGCCCCCCCTTTAGAGTGGGTTTAACGTCGGGGCCCCCTTTAGAGATATTTTAAGCGCAGGGCCCCCCTTTTAGAGATAGGTAGCGTCAGGGCCCCCTTTGGGAGATAGGTTTGCGCCCGGGGGGGGGCCCCCTTTAGAGATAGGTAGGTCAGGGCCCCCTTCAGAGATGGAAATTTGTAAAGGGGCCCCCCTTTCACGTTGGGGTAGTGTCGGGGCCCCCCTTTTTAGAAAAGTTGCCAATTTTTAAAAATAAAAAAGCGGGAAATTTTTTGCAGGGAAACCCCCCAAATCTTTCGATAGCCTTTGCCCCCCTTCAAAAAGCCAACCCACCCCCACCAAAAACTGCAAAACGGTTTGGAAGAAAGCCAGGTAGAGCCTTTATAGCCAGGAAATTTAACCCCCCATAAGCAGGGGTTCCCCCCCCTTACGGGCGGGTAGATCCCCCCTTGAAAAAAAAAAATTTCCCCCTCTGTAGCCAGGTGGGGTCCCCCCTTTGTTAGCCGGTTGGTGCCCCCCTTTTGTTGCCAAGGTTTGGCCCCCTTGTTGCCAAATAGTCCCCCCTCCGTTGCCAGTTTGTGCCCCCATTTTTTCCCCGCTAGGGCCCCCTCTGTTGCCAGGTAGTGCCCCCATTGTTTGCCAGGTAGTGCCCCCCCAATTTTTTCCCAAAGGTAGATGCCCCCTCTGTTCCCAGGGTAGTTTGCCCCCCTCGGGGTTGGGCCGGGTTTGTGCCCCCCCTCTTTTCCCCCCAAGGTATTTGCCCCCCATTTTTTGCCGCTAGTGCCCCCTTGTTTCCCAGTAGTCCCCCCCTCTTTTTCCCCCGGGTAGTGCCCCCATTGTTTCCCCAGGTAGTGCCCCTTCTTTGCCGGTAGGGCCCCCTTTTCCCAGGTGTGCCCCCTCTGTTGCCAGGTGTGCCCCCCTCTGTTGCCGGGGAGATCCCCCCCCATTTTTGCCGAGAATTCCCCCTCTTTTGGGCCCGGGTAGTGCCCCCCTGTTTGCCCGGGATGCCCCCTTGTTTTCCAGGTGATGTCCCATTGTTGCCAGGTAGACCCCCCTTAACTAAAAAAAATAAAAAAATAAAATCCCTTCCTTCACCCCAAAAGGCCCCTGCAGCCGGCCCGCTCCCCGACCCCGTCTCCTCACGGCGCAGGGGAAAAGGGGGAGAGCAGCCGCGGTCATTTTCCCCCTGCGCCGCTGCCTGTTGTGGGGCGCAAAAACCGGGCCCCCGGGACATACGGGGGAGGAGGGACGATCCCCCCCCTCCTCCCTGACAACGAATTTCCGGGCGGGTAAAAGGGGGCGCGGCGGGCGTTTCACCCCCGGTAGAGCGGCCCCGGCGGCGCCAAGTGGGCGACTAGCGCCCTGTCGCCCGGCCTTTTAAAAGCCCCCCCCGTGCTGGCGGCGGGAGGAATCCCAAACTCCCCGGGGGGGGGTGGGAGGGGCCCCAAATAGGGGGGCCCCCCCCCAAAAAAGGGGGAGTTGGCATGTATGCCTTAGGAGAATAGGTAGCGTCAGGGGCCCCTCAGAGAGAATAGGTTGAGATCAGAGGGCCCCCTTTAGAGATGAGGTAAGCGTCAGGGCCCATTTCGAGCATAATGGTAGGTTCAGGGCCCCCTTAGAGGATAGTGTTGCGTCAGGGCCCTCCTTTAGAAATAGGTAGCGTCAGGGACCCCATTCAAGAGTAGGTAGCGTCAGGTCCCAACATTTTAGAGATAGTTCCGCGTCAGGGCCCCCTTTAGAGATAGGTAGTCAGGGCCCCCTTTAAGGAGCTTTGCTTTAGGCCAGGACCCCCTTCAGTGGATAGGTAGGTCAGGGCCCCCTTCAGAGGATAGGGTAGTCGTCAGGGCCCCCTTTCAGAGAGTAAGGTGCAGTCAGGGATCCCTTTAGAGATAGTGAGCGTCAGGGCCCCACTTTAGAGTATAGGTAGCGTCAGGGCCCCTTTAGAAATAGGTTTAGCGTCCAGGGCGCCCCTTCAAGAGTTATGGTAGCGTCCAGGGGCCCCCTTTAGAGATAGATTAGCTGTCTGGGCCCCCTTTAGAGATAGGTAGTCAGCGGCCCACCTTAGACTTAGCTAGCCGCAGACCCCCTCCAGAGATAGGTAGCGTCAGGGCCCCCTTTAGTGATAGGTAGCCTCAGGGCCCCCTTTAGAGATAGGTAGCCTCAGGGCCCCCTTTAGAGATAGGTTAGTCCTCAGGGGGCCCCTTTAGAGTTAGGGTAGCGTCAGGGCCCCTTCTGAGATAGTAGCGTCAGGGCCCCCATCAGAGATAGGTAGCGTCAGGGCCCCCATCAGAGATATGTAAGGTCAGGGCCCCTTGAGATAGGTGGGTAGCCGTCAGTGGCCCCTTTAGAGCATAGTAGCGTCCAGGGCCCCCTTCAGAGAGTTAGTTAGGTCTGGGCCCCTTTAGAGATATGGTTATGCGTCAGGGCCCCTTTAGAGATAGGTAGCCTCAGGGCCCCCTTCAGAGATAGGTAGCATGCAGGGGCCCCTTTAGGAATAGTTAGCGCGGTAAGGGCCCCCATTTAGAGATAGTAGTCAAGGGCCCCCTTTTGACTTAGATAGCCAGGGACGCCCCCTTTAGTGATAGGTCGTCAGAGCCCCCTTTAGAGATAGGTAGCGTCAGGGCCCCCTTTAGAGATAGGTATAGCGTAGGGCCCCCTTTAAGAGTTAGGTTAGCGTCAGGACCCCCGTTAGAGATAGGTAGCGGCAGGGGGGGGGCCCCCTTAAGGAGATAGGTAGCGTCAGGGGCCCCCTTCAGAGATAGGTGCGTCAGGGCCCCCTCTCAGAGATAGGTAGCGTAGAGGCCCCCTCAGAGATAGATGTTAGCGTCCAGGTCCCTTCAGAGATAGGTAGCGTCATGGGCCCCCTTTTAGCGATAGGTAGCGTCAGGGCCCCTTTAGAGATTAGTAGCGTCAGGGCTCCCATCAGAGATAGTAAGCGTCAGGGCCCCCTTTAGGAGATAGGTAGCGTCAGGGCCCCCTTAGAGATAGGTAGCGTCAGTGGCCCCATCAGAGATAGGTAGCGTCATGGGCCCCCATCAGAGATAGGTAGCGTCAGGGCCCCATTCAGAAGATAGGTAGCGTCCATGTGGCCCCCATCAGAGATAGGTAGCGTCATGGCCCCCATCAGAGCATAGGTTAGCGTCAGGGCCCCTCATCAGAGTTAGGTAGCGTTCAGGGCCCCCATCCAGAGTTAGGTGAGCGTCGGGGCCCCCTTCAGTGATAGGTGCCTCAGGGCCCCTGTTAGAGGATATATGGTAGCCTCTAGGGGCCCCCCTTTGTAGCGATAGGTAGCCTCAGGGCCCCCTTTAGCGATAGGTAGCCTCAGGGCCCCCTTTAGCGATAGGTAGCCTCAGGGCCCCCTTTAGCGATGGGTAGCCTCAGGGCCCCCTTTAGCGATAGGTAGCCTCAGGGCCCCCTTAAGCGATAGGTAGCCTCAGGGCCCCCTTTAGCGATGGGTAGCCTCAGGGCCCCCTTAGCGAATGGGTAGCCTCAGGGCCCCCTTTAGCTGATGGGTCTTAGACGTCAGGGCCCCTCGCTAGCGATGGGTAGCGTCAGGGCCCCTTCAGAGATAGGTAGCGTCAGGGTTCCCCTTCAGAGATAGTAGCGGTCAGGGTCCCCCTTCAGAGATAGGTAAGATCAGGGCCCCCTTCTGAGTGGTAGCGTCAGGGCCCCCTTTATGGATAGGTTAGCGTCGGGGCCCCCTTTAGAGATAGGTAGGTCCAGGGCGCACTTTGAAATGGGTAGCGTCAGGCGGCCCCCTTTAGAAAGGGGCTAGCGTCATGGGCCCCCTTTAGAGGATAGGTTAGCGTCATGGGCCCCCTTAAGGATTAGGGTAGCCTCAGGCCCCTTCAGTAGATAAGGTGCGATCAGGAGCCCGTCCCCGCTTTAGAGATTAGTTAGGCTGTCAGGGCCCCCTTTAGAGATAGTTAGGTCAGGCCCCCTTTAGACTTAGCTAGCCAGGACCCCCTTTAAGAGATAGGTAGTCAGAGCTCCTTTAGAGAGTAGGTAGCGTCAGGGGGCCTCCTCCTTTCGAGATAGGTTGCGTCAGGTCCCCCTTTAGAGATAGGTAGCATTAACGCCAGGCCCCCATTTAGAGAGATGGGTAGCGTCAGGGGCCCCTTCAAAGAGCATTAGGTAGCGTCAGGGCCCCTTCAGAGATAGGTAGCTGTCAGGGGCCCCCCTTCAGAGATAGGTAGCGTCAGGGCACCCATTCAGAGAAAGGTAGCGTCAGGGCCCCTTTAGAGATAGGTAAGCGTGCTGGGCCCCTTTAGAGATAGGTAGACGTCAGGGCCCCCTTTAGAGCTCGTCGGTAGCGTCAGGGCCCCCTTTAGGAAAAATAGGTTAGCGTCAGGGCCCCCTTTAGAA
Source organism: Phyllomedusa bahiana (assembly GCA_025379985.1). Lineage (NCBI taxonomy): Eukaryota > Metazoa > Chordata > Amphibia > Anura > Hylidae > Phyllomedusa > Phyllomedusa bahiana. Next base: position 92,196 of record JAODAL010009500.1, on the reverse strand, counting down.
ACTTAGTAGCGTCAGGGCCCCCTATAGCGATAGGTAGCCGTCAGGGGCCCCCTTAAGAGATAGTAGCCTCAGGGCCCCCTTTCAGATGAGATAGGTAGCTATGTCAGGGCCCTTATTAGAGATAGTTAGCGTTTCAGGGCCCCTTTAGAGATAGTTAGCGTTCAGGCGCCACTTTAGACTTAGCTAGCCAGGACCCCTTTAGAGATAGGTAGTCAGAGCCCCTCTTTAGAGCATAGGTTAGCGTCAGGCGCCCCTTTAGAGATAGGTAGCGTCTAGGGGCCCCCTTGTAGCGATAAGGTAGCGTCAGGGCCCCGCTTTAGAGATAGGTAGCGTCATAGGGCCCCCTTTAGAATAGTAGATGTCCAGGGCCCCCTTCAGAGATAGGTAGCGTCAGGGCCCCCTTCAGGAGAATAGGGGTGTAGCGTCAGGGCCCCTTCAGAGGATAGGTAGGCGTCAGGGCCCCCTTCAGAGATAGGTAGCGTCAGGGCCACCGTCAGGATGGATTGTGCGTCAGGGCACCCTGTAGAGATGAGGTTGCGTCAGGGCCCCATCAGAGTTAGGTAGCGTCGGGGGCCCCATCAGAGATAGGTAGCGTCTGGGCCCCTCTGAGAGATGGTAGCGTTCATGGGCCCCTTTAGAGATAGGTAGGTCATGGGCCCCTTTAGAGATAAGGGTAGCTCAGGGCCCCCTTTTAGGAGATAGGTAGCCTCTGGGGACCCTTCAGAGATAAGGTAGCGTTCAGGGCCCCCATCAGAGATAGGTAGCGTAGGGCCCCCTTCAGAGATAGGTTAAGCCGTCAGGGGGCCCCCTTTAGAGATAGTAGGCGTCATGTGCCCCTTTTTAGACGATAGGTAGCGTCAGGGGGCCTCATCAGAGATAAGGTAGCGTCAGTGCCCATCACGGGAGCATAGGTAGCGTCAGGGCCGGCCCCTTCATGAGATAGGTAGCCTCAGGGCCCCTTTAGAGATAGTTAGCCTCAAGGCCCCGTTTAGAGGTAGGTATAGCGTCAGGGCCCCCTTCAGAGATAGGTAGAGTCAGGGCCCCCTTCAGAGTTAGGTTTATAGCGTCCAGGGCCCCCGCTTTAGAGATAGGTAGCTCGGGCCCGCCGTTAGAGATAGGTAAGCCTCAGGGCCCCCTTTAGCTGATAGGGTAGCCTCAGGTCCCCCTTTAGCGATGGGTAGCGTCAGGGGCCCCTTTAGCAGATGGGTAGGATCAAGGGGCCCCCTTTAGCGAATTGGTTAGTGCGGTAGGGCCCCCCTTCAGAGAAGATAGGTGTAGCGTCAGGGTTCCCTTCAGAGATAGGTAGCCAGGCCCCGTTTCCCCTTATAATATATAAAAAAAAAACAACAAAACAATAAATTCACCTGTCTCGCTCCGGCCCCGCCCCCGAGTCCCCCCGGCTCCTGCCCCCCCTGCATAGGCGGCGCGGTAAAGTGACGTCACGCGCCGCCTTGTCAGCAGTGGGGCCGGCCCCCGGAGGTAAAGGCCTAATGCTTTTCGCCTGCCGGGGAGATGCGGAACGCAGCGCTAGTGGGCGTGCCCCGCTGACACAGGCGCCCCCGGGGCGAGGGACATTTGTCCCAACTTCCCGACCCGGTTCTGAGCGCTGGGAAAGAGGTCCGTCCCTTCATTGACCGGATACGCGGCCGGGCCCCGGGGAGCGACAGCACTGCCTCGGGGCCCCCAGCAGCTCGTGGCCCACACTGTGGGCCAGCCTGAGCCTGGTTCACGGGCGCCACTCTGTCATGGGGAATAAGGGGGCCTGCTTGCGGGGCCCCCCTTTTTCTACCGGCCCCATACAGGAGTAGGGCAGGCAGGGTTATTCACCCGGGCCCCATACAGGAGTACAGGCAGGCAGGGCTTAGGGAGGTTATAAGGCCATTTTTAGGCAGGCAAGGGCTTGGGGAGGGTTTTAGGGGGGCCCCCCTATAGGAAGGCAGGGCTTAGGGTACGGTATCGGGGGCCCTTTAGGCAGGCGGTCTTGGGTAGGTAAAGGGGGCCCTTATTGGCAGGGAGGCTTAGGGTACGGTATAAGGGGGCCACTTATAGGCAGGGGGCTTTATTAATGTTAAAAAAAAAAAAATCACTTACCTGTCCCACAATCCCTCGCAGCTCAGCTCTCGGCCAGTCTGTGCTCAGTGCAGGCGGTGCGATGATATGACGTCATCGTCAGCACTGTGGGCCCGGGCCCGTTGGTTATAGCCCGCGCAGGGCCCGGGCTGGGAATTAAAAAACAGCCCTGGCACTAAATTTCCCAAACCCGCCCACACACAATATCCGCTTTAAAAAAATTTCCCCTGTTTCGCACTCGCCACTTTCTATAATAAACTCTAGCACTATAAAGCTGCTTTCAGCGGAGCCTTTTGGTGCCTTTTTGATGTCTCATTTTGGTTGCTGTAGTTTTTGTGCAGAAAGAGGCAGAGCGTAGTTTATGTTGTACATTTATTCACAAAAAAGACGCTATCAAAGAAATTGCACCTAAACCGCGTCGTGTGAAAAGCTGTCCTACACACAAAGCCATTGAAAGAACAAGTGGCTGCAGAGAATAACCCATCACACAGAAAGTCAGGTGTGCAACTTTACCAATCGGGACAAGCCACACTGACACTACTAATAAGCACATCATAAAACCTACAAGACAAATGTCAAATCCAGTAGTCACGGTCAACCCACAGTCCTACTTTATCTGATAATTACAGTCGCTGTTTCAACACAGAAGTTAACAATGACCCTGACAGCAGGGACTCTACAGGAGATAGTCATCTTGGAATGGGATAAGTTTGTTGTCATTTCTTCTCTTTCTTCTGATATGGCCCAACCTCATGATGTCTTTCAATGATTGAGTTGTTCCCTTCATTTTTTCTACTCTCTCGTACTGCATGCAGTGTCTTCTTCCTCCTGGTCCTTACTCGCCCATAGTAGAATTTACCTCCAATACATCATAAAAAAAAAACTTAACTCTCCTTGTCTCTTTTTCTCCAGGCAGACTTTCCTGATCAATCCCCAAAAAAAAGCGTATGTTCTAGACCCTACAAATAGAAATTAAAAAAATGTCAGAGTAAGTGGCAAGTAAATAGGTAGACACACCCATTAGCATTAGTTAGGTAAACGGCTACTTCCTCCATTAATTTGGTAGGTTTAGAGACAGGGGGCCTACCCTGTTTGTATAACTAGCATGGGTAGCTAGGTGACCAGTAACTAGCAGGTAGCTGGGCTGCGCCATTCTGTATTAGCCAGTGGCGCCAGCGTAATTAGGCCTGGTAGGGTCCCAGGGCTCCAGATAAGTAGCCTGCTGGGCCCATTATGTAGGAAAGCAGGGGCTGTATATAGCAGGCTAGGACCAGATTTTTGGCAGGCAGGTACCAAACTATGTAGCCAGGCATAGGGCCAGTATAAAGCAGGCAAGGCCACTTAGATAGTAGCAGGTCAAGTATATAGGCAGGCAGGGGTCCGCCAGTTATATAGGTAGGCTCCCAGGGCCCAGTCTATATAAGTAAGCGAGGGCGCCAGATATAGGTCAGGATACAGGGGCCAACTTAATGGTAGGCAGCGCTGTTATGTATAGGCTGCAGGGCAGTATATAGCCAGGCCGGAGGGCCCAAGTATATGCGGCAGGCCAGTGGCTGATATATAGGTAGGCAGGGCTTAGTATTATAGTGTACGGCAGGCTCCAGGGCTTTTTATATGGTAGGGCGTCATGATATATATGGTATGAAGCCAGGGAAGTATGGGCAGTTATAGGAATCGCAGGCAAGGGCGTTACTATAGGTAGGCTAGGCAGGGCAAGTATATAGCCCGGCAGGCAGTATCGGGGCTAGTATCTAGCCCCAGGCAGGGAAGTTTATAATAACTAGGCAGGGAAGTATGGGGGCAGATATGTAGCCAGGCATTGCAGTATGAAAATTGGAGCAGTATTATAGCCAAGGCAGTGGCGCAGTATTGGACATGTCAGTATATAGCGCCAGGCAGGTCAGTATGGGGCAAGTATACTAGCCGATGGCAGGCACGCTATATAGCCAGGCAGCGCAAGTTAGTGTGGGCTCCAAGTATATAGCCAGGGGCACATGGGAAAGTATATAGCCAGGCAAGGCAGTATGGGGGCGGTAAATAGTCTTGGCAGGGCAGTATATACGCCAGGCTAGGGCAGTATGGGGAAGTATATAGGTATGCAGAGCGAGTATGGGGGCAGAGTATATAGGTAAGCAGGGCCGAGTATGTAAGATATCCTGCAGATTTCGGTAGTATCGGGATTGACAGTGTCACTCTAGATGGGTATGCTGGGTAGTTTGGGGCTCTGTATATAGGTATTCAGGGCAGTATATAGGTATGCAGAGAGGACTCTGTGTTGGGGCAAGTATATAGGTCTTGCAGCGGGTCAGCATGGAGGCAGTATATAACCAAGGAAGCGGCCACACAGTATGGAGAAGTATATAGCCAGGGCAGGTAGTGTGGGGCAGTACTATAGGGTCATAGTTGCCAACTTTTGAAAATGAATAAAAAGCAGCGAAATTTAGAAATCATGAATGTGGGCGGCCTGCGCGGCGTTGAGCGGTGTAAAAGCAAAAAATTTGCATGGGGCAAACGCCCATCTTGCAGGGTTAGCCACGCTCCCTTTCAAAATAGCCACAACCCACTCCACCTAAAAGAATAAGGCTATTTGGAGAAATTGCTCAGGTTAGATGCCCTTTATAGGCACAGGTTAGATAGCACGCGCTCCCATAACCAGGTTTATGTGCCCCTTACAGGCAGGTAGATGCCCCATTGTGAGCCAAGTAGAATGCCCTCCCTCTGTAGCCGCTCAGGTAGATTGCCCACCCAATTGTTAGACAGGTAGGTGCCCCTTTGTTAGCAAGGTAGGTGCCCCCCATGTTATTCTCACAGGTAGTGCCCACTTCTGTTGCCATGTAGTGCCACCATTGTTGCACGGTTTGATAAAGCCCCCACACTCTGTTGCCTGGTAGATGCCCCTCCATCTGTCTGCCAGGTAAGTGCGACACCCTTTGTTGCCAGGTTGAGGTCCCTCTGTATGCCAGGTTAGTAGGCCCACTCTGTTGCCAGTTAGAATGCTCCCCTCTGTTGACAGGTAGATGCCACTCAGTTGCCAGTAGTGACCCATCTGTTGACAGGTACGATGCCCACCTTCACTTATTGCAACGGTACGCTGCAGCACCTCTGTTGCCCTAGGTAGATGGCCCCTCTGTTGCCCAGAGTAGTGTAAGGCCCCCATCTGTTGCATCAGGTAGTGTCCCATTGTTTGCCAGGTAGTGCCCCCTCTGTTGCCAGATAGTGCCCCCTCTGTTGCCAGGTAGTGCCCCCATGGTGCCAGGTAGAGCACCCCTTATAGCTATAATATAAAATTAAAATTATAAATCGACACTTACCTGTCACCAGGATCCTGCGGCACGGTCCGCGCTCGGGTACGATCTCCCTTCAGCTGGCGCGCAGGGGAAGTGTGTGCAGCCGCGCGTACACGTCCCCTTGCAGTCCGACGTGTCACTTCCACTGCTGCTGCATGAGACCTGTATGTGGTCGTCAACTTGCAACCGGCGGCCGGAATACAGGCGGGAGGAGTGGAGGAGGGATACGATCCCTACTGCCTTCTCCATCTGCACAGCGAGTACTCCGGCGACGGGTGAAGCGGGGCGAGCGGACCGCTTTCACCTGCACTGTAGGAGTCGGACCCTCGGCTCGGGCGCCAGAGTAGCGGCCAACTAGCTAATCATATCTGTCAGACCTGCCGCTAGGGACCATTTATTTAAGGAGCCCCCTGCCTTAGCCATGCTGGCGGGGGAGGATGCCAACTCCCCGGGTAGGGCGGGAGGGGACCCCAAAATAGCAGGGACCACCCCACCAAAAAACCAGGGAGAGTTGGCATGTATGATATAGGTATGTGCGGCGGTATTAGTATGGGGCCTAGTATTAGGTATGCAGGGTCGTATGGGGCAGTATATTAGGTATGCAGGGTGAGTGATTGGGGCAGTATTATATAGGTATTGAGCAGGGCTAGAGTTTTAAATAAAATTAAAAAATCCAATACTTACCTGAAGTCTCTGACCTCCTCTTCCCTTCCATCCGGAGCGGACTAGATATCCGCTCACTCACGGTGTGCGGGCCTATCGGAGAGGCGCATTTCGATGAGTCATACCTTCGCGCACCTGCCCCAGCGGCCTCTACTGGGAGCCTGAATACAGTGCGGGGATCGGTAGAGTCCAGTCTGATCAGTCCTTCTCGGCCCGCCTGTTGCACCCGACGATTGGTAGTAGGAAGCGGCTGTGATGGTCTGCATGGCTGGATCGTGTTGAACAAGACGTGCAGCGAAGGGGGGCCGGTTCGGCTCCCCTGCCAGTCGGGGTCAGGTCGCGAAGAGATGCGACCATTGCGGCCCTGTGCGTGGTCTTAGCACTCGGGGGCCGCCGGGGGGAAACACATGGCCTCCCTCTCGGCGGGTGCTCAGAGCCGGCCCTGCGGACCGGACCACTTATGGGCCATGTCTGGGACTGCCTTGCTGGCACAGAATTAAGCAGGACGTGGCAGCGCAGGCGGATTCTCTCTGCGCTAACATCGGCCGGGTTCTGTGTCTGATACGGTGCTCGGGCTAGACATTTAGAGGCAGTGTGTGCAGCCGGCCCCGCAGCTTGCCGATACGGCAGTGATACCTGGTATGGTCACTGCCGGCGGGCGTCAGTAGCCGCAATATACCGGGTAGCAGAATGTTAGGCGAGCACTGTCCGGGCTCTGGGCCCCGTGGCGTTCTACGTATGCTCACCCGGTGGTTACGCACCTAATTTACACCTATTATAAAAAGTTTATCTCAACCAGATTTTCCCCAGAGAAATATAAATTGTGGCGCCCTGGCTCTGTTTCTATTTCAATAGTTTATCTGTGTCCACCTTAGTGGATATGCAGAGGTGGATGCACATGTTCAGTGTTGCTTCTATCTCTTATCAACTGGAATGCAGGGAATCCTGGTATTTTTATGTTGAGTATTCCCTTAGGAAATAGAAATGTGATTTATAGGGGTTTTCAGAGACTTTAGGAGATTTGTGGGGTGGGGGGGCAGGACTGTGGTTAAGTAAAACAGTAAATAGTCGATGTCGATCGTCGTGCATTATCGCCATAGTTGCCAATTTTGAAAATGAAGCAGGAGATACTAGTGGGGTCGGAGCTTATGCGTGCCGCTCGGCGGAAAATTTGCAATGCCACGCCCATCGTGACGGTATGCCACGCCCTCAAGCACACCTACTCCACTACACTGAATAAGGCTTTGGAAAGAAAGCAGGTAGAATGCCCTTATAGCGCGGTTGAGTAGCCCCGCATAACAGAAGTGGCCCCATACAGGCAGGTAGATGCCACCTTGTATGCAAATAGGCAAGCCCTCTCTGATAGCCAGGTATCCTCCTAAAATATAGTAGCAGGACTAGGATGTCCCCTTCTCGTTCGCCAGGTAGCATTGCCGCCCTTTGTTAGCAGGTAGTGCCCCATTGTTTGCCATGTAAGTGCCCCCATGGTTTGGCCAGTAGATGCCCCATTGTTTGCCCAGGTAAGATGCCCCTTGTTGAGCCAGGTAGCTGCCTCCCTCTGTTGGCCAGGTAGATGCCACCCCTATTGCTTTCCGGTAGTTGCCCTCTGTGTCCAGAGGTCGATGGCCCCCATGTTATGCCAGGTAGTCGCAAACCCCACTGGTAGACAGTTTTCACTAGTTGCCCCCATCGTTAGCCAGGTAGTGCCCCCATGGTAGGCCGGTAGTGCCGTCCCTTGTTGCCAGGACTAGTACCGCCCCATTGTAAGCGATGGTTAGTGCCCACATTGTAGCCAGGTTGTATCCTACTAGTTGTTGCCAGGATAGTGCCCCCATGTAGTAAGCCATAGGTAGGGCTTCATTGTAGCCAGGTAGTGCCCCACTTTGCTAGTCAGGAAGTGCCCCCCATTGCCAGGTGAGTTGCCCCCATCGTTAGCAGGTAGTGCCCCATCGTTAGCCAGGATAGTTGCCCACCCGCACTGACCATGATAGCCAGGGTAGTGTCCTCCATTGTTGCCAGGTAGGACCCCATTGTAGCAGGTAGTGCCCCATTCGTCAGCCAGGTTAGTTGCCCATTGTAGCAGTAGTTGCCCCTTTTTTAGGCCAGTAGTGCCCCTCTTTAGTACGGTAGTGCCCCTTATTGTAGCCAGGTAGTGCCCCCCAATTCGTATGTTGCAGCTTTGGTAGTGAAACACACTTGATTAGCCTGGTTGTGACCCATCTTCGTTAGGCTCAGTTGTGCCCCACTTTGATAAGCAGGTAATTGCCCAATTCGGTGACTAGGTAATTGACCCCCTTTGTAGCTTCTGGTTGACCCCCATTGTAGCCAGACAGTGCCCCCTAAAACTAATAAATTAAATTATAAATCCACTCTAATCTGACCAAGCTCTCCTCAGATTCGGGCAGCTACAGCCGATCTATGACTACAGCAGTCAACAGGGGAATGTGAGGTGCTGCAGGCAGTTCACTTCCTCTGTGACGTGACATGTGTGTACGGCACACGCGGCAGCCGGAATTCTAGGGGGAGGATGGATCTCAGGGGGGAGCGATGCCTCTGCCTCCTCCCCTGCTCAGCGGGACTACACCGGGCGGAGTGAGACGGACCCTGCGGCCGCTTCACCGCCCGTGGGATAATCGGGGACGCGGCGCCAAGTAGCGCTACCAGCGTCCTACTCGAGCAAGCACGGTCCAGTTTAATGGGACACCCATCGCCGCCCTGTGGGGGGGGCGGTGGGGAAATGCTCAACTTCCCCCGGCTTTAGAGGGCGGGGGGGAACGCAGAAATAGCGGGACCCCCCGCCTAAACACGGAGTGTTGTCATGTGAGGGTCGAGTATCCCTGAAATTTGGGCACCTGTGAGCATAGAAGGTGTACATACAGAGGTTAGCGAAGGAAAGACGGTAGATGGCAGAGGTGGTAACTATCAGCTCTTAGAACCTTAGTTGCAAAGAAAAAAAGTGAAATGGGCTCCCCAATTACCATGCGCTATTTACAATACTGATGTCATCTTATGTGGCAGAAGGGCTTTTGGGCCCCTTCAGGCTGCAGGGCCCGGTAGTGACTGCTATTGCTGCACCCCCAATAACTACGCCCTTGGGTGATGGTACGGACAACAAGACACCGCAGGTGTAGCCGTAGACAGGTAGCACAGCCACAGGACAGAAGCGGACTTGGTACAGTGACAGGTATATAGACGGACTGTGCGCAGAGGTATTCAGGCGGATATCGCTGCATAGAGAGAGCGGTCGCAGGTAGAGCACAGGAACGCAGATTCAGCAGCAGCACAGCAGCCAGGGGTCAATCTCTGTGTAGTGGACAGCAACGAACTGACCAGGAGCAAGGGCAGGATGTTTCTTTTATAGCCAGGGGTCACAGGGTATGTTCACACGGCATATTTCCAGCGTGTACCTTTGCGCGCCGAAAAACACCTTAGCCGCGTTCTTGAAATTATGCACTTGCAAGCGCGTAATTTCAAAGACAAAACTACGCGCAGTGCCTCCTACACTTTATTATTTCACGGCGTGTAAACGCCTCTAGGAATTGACATGACAATTCTGAGAGTAAAATACACGTCATGTGATTGACCATGCCTATTTTACATTGCAGTCTATGAGAAATGTTTAGAACATTGTTTAGAACATTGTTTCTGACGTATTTTGGCACGTATTTCGGTGGGAAATACACACCACAAAATATTGCACTGTGAAATGTCCATATAGAACAATAGTCAGCAACACCTCTACCATCCAAATGTACAATGTCAAGTTACTCAGGTGATCGAGTTTTGGGATACTGCAGAGTTGTACATACGTTCAGAGCATGTAATTTGAATCACCTGCAAAATGTCACATAAGATGCACATTAAGGGCTCGTTCACCGGCTGATTTGAGGCATGAATTTCAGCCGTACTGCGTTGCAGCTGGCGTATTGCGGGGCGGAACATCCGTCCCCGGCGCAAATTACGTCGGCAATAAGCCGCGTGAACTAGCCCTAAGGCTGGCATCACACAGACAGTTTTTGGTTCAGTTTTCATTTAATTTTGTTTATATAAATCCATTCTCTTAGCTTGTATGATTCCCCTGATTCCAACTACTCGAAGTGAGAGACTGGGGAACCTGTGCACCACCACTGGAGGTGTATCCTGGGATCCGTCAGTGTCAGTGGAGTTGATTCCTGGAGCCCACCATTGCAGTTGATTCTTGGGGCCCATCAGTGGAGTTGTTTCCTGAGGCCCACCTGTGGAGTTGGGTCTTGGGACCCGGTAGTGGAGACGATTGTTGCGGCCCAGCAGAGAAGTTCATTCTTGGGGCCCACCAGTGAAATACCTAAGGGTCCTCTGAGGAACTTACATTTGAGTAGCCATTCGTCTGTCACCAAACTCTCAGGAGAAATCTATACATGATCAATGTTTGACTGTTTCTATCGAAGCAGAGATATAGATATCTGGATAATTCTGGAAATCCAGGACTTGGAGGTATGTCATTAAGGAGTCAGCAAGTTAGGACTGGCCCATAGAGAAACAGGGAAAACCTCCGGTGGACTTCTGGGCATGGTGGACCCCGGGCTGCTTTTCAGGAAGAAAGGCAGAGAAAGAGAGGCAGAGTGCAAGATTCATGTGCAGTCGTATACAGTAGCTGTAGAATGGGCCTCAAAAATCAACTCCACTGGTAGGCCGAAACAATCATCTCCACTGGTGGGCCCTAAGAATTAACTTCACTGGTGGGCCCTAAGAATCAACTCCACTGGCAGTTCCCAAGAATAATCTCCACTATTGGCCCAAGGAATCAACCCCACTGGTGGGCCCCAAGAATAATCTCCACTATTGGGCCAAGTAATCAACTCCACTGGTGGGTCCCAGGCATCCTAGTCAGTGGTCCCACATGGTAGAAATATGAATAACATTGAACGCATTTTCCAGGATTACAAAAATGTTTTTTCTAGTAAGAGCACCACCTCTGTCCATTGGCTGCATCTGGTACTGCAATTTAGCCTCACTTACTTGTATGGGGCTCAGCCACCATACCAGGCACAGCCCCAAGAGGTGAGTGGCGCAGTTTTTGGAAAAGAGAAGGACTGTTTTCCTCAATCCTGGAAATCCCTTCAAGGTAATCTATGGATAAATGTAAACCTAACAGTGTCTTCTCTTCTTTCCATTCTCCTTAGGTGTGGAGGAAATTCAGTGCACATTAGAAGAGCGTAAAGTCTTCCTTCACGAGCTGTCAGACATCAGCTTCAGCGAATGCAAGTTCACCTTATCACTGACTGATTTTTTAATCATTATATTCTCCGGAGTTGCTGTATCCATTGCTGCCATTTTTTCTAGCTTCTTCCTGGCTACCACTGTGCACTGTTTCCAAAGATGTGCCCCGAGCAAGGATGAAGATGAGGATGAGGACGATGACTGAGGACCTTGCTTTATCCTATTGACTCGGACATCACCTTGTTGGACTGCGCACATCTACAATGGCCCATTGCTTGTATATGATGAATTGTCTTTATTTCCTAGAAAGTTTACTTAAAAGGTAACTTCATCCATAATACACACAATCCTTATCCATTGTTCCTCAAAATCCTGATGGGGGCTTCCATCTCCAACTACGTCCACAGATGTCCAAGCACTTTACAGAGAGCCACGGGTCTATTCAGTTTGGGAAGATGCCAATTTCTGACATGTCTTTGTGGCATGTAAGAAAATATTTTAAGGTGGATTTCCCCTTCTATATGTTAAGGAGAAACCATATTTCAGTGTTAAACGCCAACTCACATGGCTGAGGAACCCTGCTTTATGCTGATGAGGACCAAAAGAGCAAATTAGACCTGTCCAAAGAAAGGTCAGCTAGTGGTTGACTATCACCTGAGTCTTGTCCCTAGACACCTTCTGGCATATGTGCAGGACAAGTCATAGATCAATAGCACTGGAGAGTTTTCTAACAGAGGCTATTTGTTCCTTCATTGTCTTCCAGCTAAGTGCTCCTCTGCAGATCCCGATACACCCAATTCAAGGTTTTCCTTCCCGCATTACTTACAACTAAGCAAAACCTAAAGGGGTATTCTCATCTCTCCACTTCTGCTCCAGGCCAGAGCCTGTGGTGGCTACAGGAAGAGGCGGCTGTACATGTGCAGCTGTCTCATTCTTCTTTTCCTTTGAACTTCTATAAAAATGAATGGAGAAAGCCACATGTGCAGCCACCCATCCATCCACTGCAGTCAGAAGAGAATGCAAGTAGGGAGGTGAGTCTAACCCTTTTTTTTTAGGAACTGTCCTATGATAACCTTCAGTTTGTTACTGTAAGAAAAAATAGATTGTAAAGATAAGTTAGATAAGGCTCTGATCCCCAACATTGCTGACAACAAGGTGCTCCACATCCCTGATCTCAGCTGGAGACCATGCCAATGATTGTTACCCATCTTCATAGAGATAAATGTGAACACGACTGTTGAAATCAGTTGAACACGCAAATTATTGTCATTTATATATCACCAACATGATCCATAGCGGACCCTGGGCCACAGAATATAAACTCACCTCTAGATATGTTTTTGGAGGATAGTCAGACAGTTAGTGCTGCAAGATAACAGTGCTAACCACTAAGCCACTGTGCTGCCCTGGTGGTCTGGTGTTTGAGATCTTATTCATCTCTTTAAAGCAAGATAGTGCTTGACGGGTTATTTAAAATACATAGTAACACATCACATAAGAAGTTCAGAAAGTTCTACCTGGAGCAGATTTACACATACACTGGCCCCTGGGCATAGTGGGTTTCTGTGCATGGTGGGCCTGGGGCTGCTTTCAGGGAGAAAGGCAGAGAAAGAAAGGCAGAAAGCAAGAGTTAACTCCACTGGGGGGCCCTAAGAATCAACTCCACTGGTAGCCCCAAAAATCATCTCCGCTGGTGGGTCCCAAGTATAAACTTCAGTGGTGGGCCCCAAGAATAAACTCCACTGATGGGGCCCAAGAATCAGCTCCACTGGTGGGGCCCAAGAATCAGCTCCACTGGTGGGGCCCCAAGAATCAGCTCCACTGGTGAGGCCCAAGAATCAAACTCCACTGGTGAGGCCCAAGAATTAACTCCACTGGTGAGTCCCAAAAATGAACTCCACTGGTGGGCCCCAAGCCCGCTCCATGGGGGGGCCCAGAATCAGTTACGGGTGAGGCCCAAGAATTAACTCCACTGGTGAGTCCCAAAAATGAACTCCACTGGTGGGTTCCAAGAACCCTACTCCGACATTGCAGATATGGATAACATGATCCTAAAAATTCTACTAAACTTTACGACTGTTACTTCTTTTGCAATAAGGGCTTAGCTTGTAACCACCGTCTCTCAAGTATAAATTAAGGACAGCCGACGATGTTTCCATTGCAGGCATAATGCTTACCCTCACCACAATTCTTCGAAGTAGACAGGTGACGGAGTCTCAGTTTTTTTTAAAAAACTCCATCATCTATGAATTTTTTACATATTCATCAAAACCACAGCACAGACTAATATTTCTCATCTTCTTATTTTTACCCAATGTGTTATGGGTGCTCCACTTCAAACATATAGACACTGGCCAGGCTCAAGAGAAGAAGTCTTTCCAGATTTTTCTGTAGTATACTCCTGGTCAGTACACACAGGAGATAATGAGCAGTGAAGTTCCACTTTAATGAGCTATATATACTTTCCATGTTAATGCCTCGTAGAAGAATTACATTTGGAGGGTTGTGGCTTGTTAAGATTTAGAGGACCTGTGACCTCTCCTGACAGGTCATTTTGAGTAAATCTTTGTGTTTCCTGAGAATTAACAATTCTGGAGCCTCTTCTCTTATAACTCTGTGTTGTGCTGTTCCTCTGTCATTCTTCTTAGAAATGTATCACTGAATCTGTCAGATGGGTGTTACCACTCAAGTTTTGTCCCTGCCCACATTGACTGTGTCAGCTCTGACTGGACAATGTCGGACTCGGCAGGCCCTTGACTGGTAACACCCATCTGACAGATTGGTAATACATTTGTAGGAGAAATAACAGAAGAACCACACAACATAAAGATCTAAGGAAAGATGCTCCAGAATAGTTATTTTATGCCGAAAACTAGTATTTACTGAAATGGACATGCCAGGAACAGCCACGGATCCACATGTGAATAGATCATCCACCAACAGGGACTCCTTAGCAGCTGTTAATACTAACTGCCCCATAGAGGGTCAAGGTTGTTGTCACTCATATCCCAAGTACATTGACAGCGGTTATACATAGGGGAAGAGGGCGTCTCCCACAGGTCGAGGTGTCTTTACTACAGAGTTTTCCTGTAACATAATACATATATAGCATACAGAACAATGTGTATTGCAGCAGTCTCCTATATCTGTAGTACAATCATCAACTATACTGAGCCTATATCTTGACCATAGTTTGTCTCCAACGAATGGGAAGCATTGTGGTTCTAAATGATGTAGAATAAGATGATGCAGTGACCATTTGGGTAGGAAAGTATTTCAAGAGGACCTGTTCCATTCTGCTATGAAATAAACATGAAACATGGTGACATTTAAAGGGATTGTATTTATTCCCAGAAACAGCGCCACTCTTATCAATGAGCTGAGTGCAGTACTGCAGCATTCAAGTAAATGGGACTGAGGTGCAATACCAGACCCAGCCTATGGACAAGAGTGGCGCTGTTTCTTGGGCTAACTTTTTAGAATTCAACACCACTTTGCTGATACTGATTTACAGAAAAGAACCATCTAATATCAAAGTTATTAAATAAAAAATACTTCAACGCATAAGTATTCACCCTATTATTATGATCATTAGGGTATGTTCACACGGCGTGTTGGATCCGCTTTGGATCTGAAAATCACATTCAAAAGCGCTGTGTACATCGCATCCAAAACGCATCCAACATGCAGGTGTGTTTGGATGCATTTTGGCTGCAGCAGACACGCACCCTATAGTTTTAAATAGAGCGCCTGTAAACACACGTAAATGTAAACACGCATCAGCGATCACTCGTCTGAACGCCGCTGCGTGTTTTACATTGAATGCAGTGTAAATCACACTGCACATTGCTAGATGCGTGTTTGGGTCCGTTTAGGGTCCTAAACACGGATCCAAACACGCATCTAAAAACGTATCCAAAAACGGAGTAAACACAGCCTGTAAACAAACCCTTTCATTCTAGGCAGTACCTGATTAGTCATTGAGTTCCCCAGTTGAATTAGATGTAGTTGTAGTTTTAGGGTGCTTTCACACAGTGCGTTTGTGACACAATTTTTGTGCAGGAAGGCACAGAAATTAATGTTGTACATTGCGGCACAAAAAACACGTCAAAAACGCACTGTGTGAAAGCACCCGTAAGGCTGCTTTCACACAGCGCAGTTTTGGTGCAGTTATAACTGCGCTCCAATTAAACTGCCTTTATTATCAGCAAGCTTCTTACCGTTGTCTAAACTGTTTGGAAAGTGAGTAATCAGTTAGTGTGTTTGTAATCACAAGAATTCAATCACTGTCATTGATTTCTTGCTTGAAACACCTTTTTGAACAATTTAGACAACTGAAAGAAGCTTGCTGGTAATAAAGGCAGTTTAATTGGAGAGCAGTTAAAACTGCACCAAAATTGTGCTGTGTGAAAGCACCCTTAGGGCGCGGTATTTGTCCTGTTTTGCGCCCGTCCCCACGGCCGCGGGGGGGGACGGCTTTTCTCCGCGATGAGTGGAGAAGAGCCCTCCCCCCTCCCATTGAGAAGCACATCTTCCGTCCGGAAACCGGATGGAAGATGGTGCTATTACAATGTTTTGCCGCCGGTCCGCCGTGGGGACTGCTGCACGGGTTTTCCATAGAGCACAATTGTGCTAATTTTTTTTGGTTTATTAACCGCAAACCGGCTGAAAAACCGGCTGAAAAACCGTGCCGTGGGGACATGCCCTTAGGCTGGGTTCACACATTGTGTTTTTTTTCAATGAGTGCAAATTTCAACTGTATTACAAATGTAAGTTGATTATAAAAAAAGAACATAGTGAACATAGTCTAAGGGACCTTTCACACACCACAGTTTTGGTGCAGTTTTAACTGCGTTCCAATTAAACTACCTTTATTACCAGCAGCTTCTTTCACTTCTCTAAACTGTTTGGAAAGTGAGGAATCAATGAGTGTGTTTGTATCCACAAGACTTCACACACAGTCACTGATTACTTACTTGAAACACCTTTCTGAACAATTTAGACAACTGAAAGAAGCTGCAGGTAATAAAGGCAGTTTAATTGGAGCGCAGTTAAAACGGCATCAAAACTGCGCTGTGTGAAAGCTCCCTAACAAACAAATTTGCTTATTTACTGTATATGGTTTTGAGTCATTTTTTAAGGTGCATGACTTTTCTGCATGTGTTTTTTATGCAGTTAAGAAATTCAACAAAAACACATGCATTTTTAATTCATCAAAATTGCAACTTTGCTCTAAATGGTAAAAACACTGCAATTGTAATATAAAAAAAAGTACATTTTTACTGCATGCGCGTTTGTTTTTAAAATTATTTTTTTTTATTAATTCCAGGACACTGTACAAACAAAGGGATTTAGATACTTAATGTAAGATTAGGAAAAAGACAATATGCGCACTAAATAACAAACTGATACAGATGGAGAGAGGACCCTGTCCGCAAGAGCAGAAATTCACAGATTTAATTTACTTTATTGCTGTGGAATTTTGCAAAAAACCCCCACCAAAAACATGTTGTTTTTTTTTTTTGCAGAAATCCACAGCAATAAAGGAAGGCACTTTGTGAAACCACCCTTATGTGTGTAAGCAGGTGGGTTATTGTAGGCTCCTGAAGAGATGAAGGTTCTTAGGGTGCTTTCACACGGTGCGTTTTTTGATGCGTTTTTCGGATGCGTTTTTTGTGCAGTAATGTATAGCATTAATTGTTGTACCTTTCTACACAAAAAATGCATCTGAAAAACACATCAAAAAACACTCCAAAAATGCACCGTGTGAAAGCACCATTAGGTCAGTTTTGAAACTAGTATAGGTGTCAGAGAGTCTGATGTGTTGTGGTAGTGAGCTCCAAAGTATGCGGGAAACACGGGAGAAGTCTTGGAGATGACTGTATAAGGAGCTGACAAGAAGAGAGCAAAGAAGTTGGTCCTGTGAGGGTTGGCGATTGCCGGGGGTGAGGTATTTGCTGATAAAAGGAGCCCTTCCATCAGAAAGGAATTTTTATGTTAAAATATTCCTGGAAATCCATTTTTTTTTTTTAATTTTTGGCAATTTTTTTTTATTTCAGCAGCTCTATGAAATTACAAATTAAATATTGTCCTTCTCTAGCTGTGAGATAAAACTTCTGAATGGCAGGGCAGACTAATCTCACATATCTCTATAATGTCTCATTACAAATAGTAGGTAATAACATATTGTAATTATTGCTCTATTGTTCTCTCAACAGGGATAATTAAGATTAGACTAGACCACTAGGTCATCAGTCAATGATTAGCAATACATGAAAGGGAAGTAGGGTAATCTTTTCTTGCTCTGGCGAGGGGGTTTCTTCACACTTATCAGGTTATTGCTGATAATGCTTACACCTTTCAGACTATAGCCGACCTGAAAGAACAACCATCAAGCAATCCTCTCACTGCTGTGCTGTCAGAGCTCAAAGGGAAGGGAGCCAGAGAAAGTTATGTACATAGGAGAAAAAAAAATAAAAAAAATAAAAAAACACACACACACAAAAAATCCATATAATAGTCGCATATTGCTTGGCAATATGTAAAGAAAGAGAAAGATTTTGATGGTGGAGGTGTATGGGGGGCAGGTTATGGAATTTTTTATATGCATTTTTGTTGCAGTTGAGAAACAGAACCAAAATGCAACAAAAACATCATGTGTGAACCCAACCTAAGTATTCTGCAGTCTGTCCGACCATTGAGGATCAGCTTACTATAAAAATGATCATAGAGGTAAAAAAACACTGTCATCATCTCTGTGATGGGACTTTCTTGAGTCCAGACTTCAATCCCAATGGGAAGATGGGAATGGGCCTACAAATAGCTGTTTATTCATTGGGCTCAGGCAAGTTGAATTGTGAAGGGGATGTTTCTATATAGGGGAATATGACGGGGGTCTTCGTTCAGGACCCCCTTTATGACTTGGCCCATCTACATGCATTTTGTTTGAATGCCCACCTGGTAATGCTACCAGAGTCTGTCCAGATACCATGAAAATTCCAACTCATAGAGATCCAAAGGCATGAATACTTATGCAGTCAATAATTTTCTAATTAACAATCTTGCAAATGTCATTTTGTAGAGATTTTTCTTTTCACTTTGTCAATAAAGAGTCATTTTTTATCGATCAGTGTAAAAAACAAAAAAGCCTCATTAAATGTAGGGTGAATCAATGCTGATACTATTATTAGGGAAGGCTCCAAGGGAGGGGGGTAAATACTTATATTTTATAGACTATGAATGTCTATTTCATAGGAGAACCAGTGGCGGCAGGTTTTCTTTGAAGAGCTCGTCTATTACTCTAGTGCCATTTGTGACCTATGTAAAGGAATATTTATACATGAGAAATGTTTTGTACTACGACCCCCAGTATTTTATGACCCTGTTGTGTTATACATGTGTTGTATATGTTTATATTGCACAATGCAATCTGGTGTGATTGTCGTTCTTCGTATTTATTACTTCTGGGGTCACAAATATGTTGTACATATTTGTCCGACTTTGTTTAATAAAATAATGGCCTGTTCTGTGTATTTTGTCGTGACTTTCATGTCTTGTTCATATTTTATTAACCATTTCTCCGATTTTGCCATTTTAGGAGAATTTATACACTCTCACGCCTTGCATACAGCAAAATAGTTAAAGGGTTCAGGTAAAATTAGAAAAGGGCCTTATTTTTTCAAAAAAAGGGCAACCTATGTCTTATCTGTTCGAACCTTTACACTTAACAGGAAAGTATCCAAAAATTACATTATTTCAATAAAGCTTTTATTTTTAACAAAATAAAGAAATAAATCTTAAAATATCCATGTTACCACAGGGGCTGCTAGATCAGACACAATAATTTGTCATTTCCTATTTTCTGCAGCTTACTCGTCAGCTTTACCATATAGATTGGGTCTGCATCTGCAGAGTCATGTCACTATCTTTAGAGGTTGCAGGACATGATGACGGCTGTAATCTACTGCTAAGCAAATAGTGACATTATACACATAAATAAGACTCTAAACACACCTTCCAGACATAATCATTTGTCACTTCCTATTTTCTGCAGCTTACTTGTCAGCTTTACCATACATTTATATTTAAAAGGAGAGTATCCAGAAATGACATTATTTCAATTAGGCTTTTATTTTTAACAAAATAAAGAAATAAATCTTAAAATATCCATGTTATCACAGGGGCTGCTAGATCAGACACAATAATTTGTCATTTCCTATTTTCTGCAGCTTACTTGTCAGCTTTACCATATAGACTGGGTCTGAGTCTGCAGAGTCATCACATTATCTTTAGAGCTTGCAGGACATGATGACGGCTCTAATGTACTGCTAAGCAAGTAGTGACATTATACACATAAATAAGACCTAAACACACCTTCCCTTTCATTCCCTGGTCTCTGTGGAGCCGGTGTACTCATCTCGACATTTTTCTTTTTGGTATCTTTGTTCCTTTTAGTTGCCATAACACAAAACACACCCTGCTATGCTACCCATTTATACAACACAAGGACAAAGTTTCTGTCTCTCTGATGAAATTTTTTTTTCTAAATAAAACAGATATTTCTTTACTGCCTTTACTGAAATGAATGGGAGTTGCTTAAGGGGTCTGGTCTCTAATTTAGGAGACTTATCTGGGGTCTAATTAATTAGACATACTTTTTGCTACCCAGTGTGAGAACAGCATGCAATGTGTCAGTTATGTATCAATATGTGCATACAGTAGGTGATGTCCAGTGCTATAAGCCAGGAATCTGGTATACACATGACCTGCAAGAGCTCCTCTACTTATGCACAGTAATAAATAGATAGATGTCTACCAGATGCAATTGGACGGGGTTGGTGGCAGCTCATGAATATAATGGACTTCTGGATAACAGTATCGGCAGGGCACTGCAACAAATAAGGTGATGGTTTGGCAAAACTACAGAATATTCAGACATAACAATCAGTTGAAACAAGAAGTTTACAGGCACTATATAAAAAGCCCCATCTGCATGTTTTCTTCACTATCTGACATGAAATCAGAATAAACCTTCCCGTTTTAGGTCAAATAGGAACCAAAATTATTTATATTTGCCAAATGCCAGAATAACGAGAGAGAGAGAATTTGAAGGCATTTTTATTACTTTCTGCAGAGTCATTAGTATTTGGTAGCATTGCCCTTAAACTGTATGACTTGGGTCAAACGTTTTTGATATCCTTCCACAAGCTTCTCACAATAGTAGGTGGGAATTTTGGCCTATTCCTCCTGACAGAGCTGGTGTAACTGAGCCATGTTTGTAGGTAGCCTTGCTCGCACCTGCCTTTTCTGCTTTGCTCATAAATTTTCAATAGGATTGAGATCAGGGCTTTGTGATGGATGCTCCAAAACATTGACTTGGTTTTTTCTTAAGCCACTTTGTCCCCATTTTGGAAATTTTCTCGGGTCATTGTCCTTTTGGAAAAGACCCATTTCTGCCATGCTTTAGCTTCCGGGCTGAGTCTGAGATGTTGTTTTCCATTTCCAAATCTTCTTTCCCTATGACCCATCTATTTTTGAGGTGCAACGTCCCTTGCAGCAAAAAACCCCCAAAACATGATGCGCCACCACTGTGTTTCATAGTTGGGTGGTTTTCTTAGGCTTCAAGTTCTCCCTTTTTCCCCCAAAAATATACGAGGGGTCATTATGGCCAAAGATTAAAATTTTTTTTCTCAGACCACGGGAATGTCTCCAAAATGTGG
This sequence comes from Phyllomedusa bahiana, assembly GCA_025379985.1. Taxonomy (NCBI): domain Eukaryota; kingdom Metazoa; phylum Chordata; class Amphibia; order Anura; family Hylidae; genus Phyllomedusa; species Phyllomedusa bahiana. The sequence goes on along the minus strand of JAODAL010009500.1, from coordinate 71,258 downwards.
GTCTTTTTTCCCGTGCATTTGCAAACATTAATCTGATTTTTATGTTTCTTTTGGGTAATTCTTTTTTGGGCAGGGGGCCTTTCACCCCATTTTGATAAAGTCTGTTTCATTTTGGAAATGAACCATCTTCCCATTTCGCTGTTTTTTTTCCCAGGTCTTTTATTTTGTTCGGGGGTTTGATACCCAATGCGGGAAAAAAGCGGGTTTCATCTCTGAAACACAGAACCCACCCCTTTCCCCTAGCGGTAGGATGATGGCATTCCCCTTTTTGGTACTTCCCTTAAAATTGTTTGTACAATGAATGGGGCACCTTCAGTTTTGGGGAAAAAGTTACACCCAGAATTATCCAACTTGTCAAGTCCCATTCTCTTCCGATATTTTGGCTGTTCTTTAATTTTCCCCCATGAGTTACAACAGACATTGTTTCTTGAGGGTTGGTGGATTTTGGGGACCACCCAAGCATGATAGTTAACCCCAGCCGGGAGCGGAGTTAAAGTACCCCCGGTTTTCACCAAGCCCGCAAAGCGGGGATGGATTGCTGCGACGTGAGGTCCCGGGTCGCTACCCCGGTACTCGTTTGGGATGGGGGCCGGGTACGCGTGGTACAAATGTAATAAAAGGGTATCGGGGCGGCGGGAGGTCAGGACAGGTGGCAGAGGTTGGGGCAGAGCGGGCAGAAGGTAGGGGCAGGGGCAAACAGGCAAGGTCGGAAAGTAGCGGAACGGACGGTACCGGGTAATCAGAAGGACTTCCAACCTCTCAAGACAAGGTACACACGCCAAACTGGCGAGGGGTTGGGGGGTTTTCCCTTTTTAAATGGGAAAACCAAAGCGGCGCAAAACTATTAAAGGGTGCATGGCCCCTTTAAATCCAGCCCACCATCGCTCGCCCAAAGCACGGGTACAGCGCGGGGCCCGGGGGACAGGAGGGCAGGGGTTAAAGGGAGGGGAGGGAAAGTGACCGGCGCCGGGGACCGGGCAGCGGGGGATGGTCCGGTAGCCGGGGCCCCCCCGCGCCAGCCCCTTTCGACCCCCCCCCCCCCCCTTAAAAATCTCCCCCCTTTTTACGGAACTTGGAGAGAAGGCGGGTGACGGGGTTGCCCTCGGTTCCCAAAACGCCCCCCGGGCCCAAAAAAAAACCCCCTTTCCGTCTAAAAAGAACGCTTCCCTCTCACTGTTTTCCCCCCGATCCCTTTGATCTCAAAATGTTATCGGGTTTGGGCCCCCCCCGGAGAAGGGGCAGACCCACGGGAAAGTGATTCAGCCCACAGGCTTGAGGAGAAAAACTGGAAGGCGTTCGGTACGCAGGTAGGGGCAAGGGGAGCTTGTGGGAACCCCAGGTTTTTTGGGGAAAATACAACAAAAGGGGCCAAATTTTAAGGCCTTTTATTATAATGGGCCCTTTGAAGCGGATGTTTTTTGGGCGGACAATCAAACTTTTTCACGGGTTTTAAATGGGGGCGGGGGTCTACGGAAACGTGGCCGGGATTTTGGTGCAGGGGAGGCCCTAGAAGGGCTGGCGTGGTTTCCAAGTCCTTAATTCAACATTTGGGGTACCAGGGGAACATGACACAAGTAGCCAGGGGGAGGGCGGCGGGGATGTACCCCAAACACCACAAAAAAGGGGGGGGGCCCCCAGGGGTTCTGATCTAAAAATTATAAGAAATTCCCCCCAGGGGAAAAAGGGGGCCAATTTCCCGGGGGCGGAAACAAAATTTTGTAGGTGGGTCCCTAACACTTGGTTAACCCTCTCTAGCCCTTAGTCTAGGGGGGGTATGCGAGAAGCTACTGAATCTCAACTGCCCAAGAGCCCCCAGAATCTCCACAAACGGCCCCCTCAATCGAACGTATGCAAAAAACCCATGCAACCGAAAAATGTGGTGGAAAAGTGCGGCCAGCGTGGGCAGGGGGTTTTAACCCGGCAGGGGAACAAAGTGGGCCATTTTCAAAATCATTTTCACCACCAAGATGACATGTTTCCCAAAAGGGGGGGCCGGGGGGTCCGTAACAAAGCCCGGTATATGGGCCCAAGGCTTTCTGGCACCGGGAGAGGCTGAACAGGCCGGGGTCGAGAGAGGGATTTTATTATGGAAAAGGGGAAAGGGCCGGGACAAAGTCTCAACATCTTGAAAGAGTGGGCCACCAAAAATAACAAATTTATTTGCGAGATTTATGGATCCGGGGTACAGTTTTTTCGAGAGGCATTCCCCATTCGGTAAAGGCCGCATGGAGGACGCGTAGGTTTCCCCAAAGGCGTTTGGTTGAAGGTTTCCCCAAAAAAAAAAGGGGGGGGGCCGCCGTGAGGGGATTTCCCGGAGGAATTATGTGTGCAGAGGCGGTTCCAAGGGCCCATTTGGGGAGGATTAGAGAGGGCGTTTCTCTGATTTCTTCCCAGCAGGCCAAAAAGGGGAGAAAAAATCAAAGGGGCGAAAAAAGTGACCACCTGGCTTGCAAGGGTTCAGTCGTTGGGCAGACTGCAGTAGAGAAGATTTTGTGATCTTGATATACAGGGGGTGACGGCCCCCTCCACAAGCGCCGCCATTCTTCTAGGGCTAATTTAATACCCAGTAATCCGATCACGATTGTATAATTCTTTTGGGCGGGGGTAAGGTTTTGGGAAAAGAAGCTGCAAGAAGGGGGGCGACGAGTGGGCAAGGTGGGCGACGCCTAGGCCCCTACCTCTGCCTATCCTAAAGGGTTCAGGCAGGCCCCGAACCTCCCCGGGGCTCCAGGCCGCTGCGGGGGCTGAAGCGCCGCGGTCTTTTTTGCCGCTTCTGGGAGCGGGGAGGAGCGCTCCGGCTCCGCAACGTTGGACCCGTCCCCGGAGGATCGTGGATCCTGGTTTTACCCGGGGCCGACCACGGGGCCCGGGTCCATAGCGTGAGGACCCCCGCGGCCCGTGCGGCTCACTGGCCCTCGCATGAATGATTATCGCGACGCTGCCTTCCTCGGGGCAAGCCCACCAGGGCGCCCGAGAGTCGGGGGAGCGCGGGGCGGAAAAAAAGAGACAAAGGGACGCCGGGCGGGAAGCGGTTTAAGGTGAGTAAAAAGGGTGTTTTTTTTTCCTGCCTGGGCCCCATATCTGCCTGCTGTGGTCCCCTTTACTCCCCCTTTGGGCCCCTTTTTCCCCCCCCCTATATCTGCCTCCCCTTTTGGTTGGCCCCATCCCCCCGGCCCCCTGGTTTTGTTTTCCCCCCGGCCCCCTATATGCCTTTGCCGGGGCCCCCCCCCTATTCCGCCCCTTGATGTGGCCCCTTTACCCCCCTTTCCCTTTGGAGCCCCCTACCCTCTTGGCCCTTTTAAACCCTCCCTGTGGCCCCCCAAGCCTGCCTGAGCCCTATACCCTGCCTGTGGCCCCATTTCCCCTTTGCCTGGGGGCCCCCTATCCCCTCCTGTGGCCCTTTGCCAGCCTTTTGCCCCATATCCCCTCCCTGGCCCCATACCCTGCCTGGGGCCCCCCATACCCTGCCTGTGGCCCCCATATTTCCCCTTTTTCTGGACCCTATCGCCCCCTGTGCCCCCATACCCTCCGTGGCCCCCCTTATGGGGCCCCCCTGCCGGGAACCCCTTTTAAATTCCCGGCCCCTTTGGCCTCCCCTACCCCCCCTCCCCTATACCCTCCGGGGCCCCCATAAAACGCCGGGGCCCTGGGGGCCCCCCTAACCCCGCCTGTGGCCCCATACCCTCCCTTGGCCCCCATACCCTGCCTTTTCCCCCATACGTTTCCCTTTTGGCCCCTTTCCCCCTGCTGGGGGCCCCCTACGCCGCCTGTTTGGCCCCTACGCCTTACCCCTGTGGGCCCCCATGCCTGCGGGGGCCCCCATACCCCTGCTGTGGCCCCAATCCGCCTGTGGCCCCATCGTCCCTTTCCCCCCCTGTGGCCCATTTTTTATACCCCCTCCTTTTCCCCATACCCTGCCTGTGCCCCCCCTTTTATGCCTGCCTGGGGCCCCCCATAGCCTGCTGTCCCCCCTTACGCTCCTGTGGCCCCTTTACCCTCCGGGAAAAGGCCCCCAAGCCTCCTGGCCCCAAACCTCCTTGGGGCCCCATTAAACGCTCCCCTTGAATACCTCCCTGTGGCCCCATTTTTGGCCCTTCCTTTTTTTTGGGCCCCAAAACGTCCTGGTCCCCTTTTGCGGGCCTTTTTCCTTGGGCCCAAAATTCCTGCCTGGGGCCCCTTTTTAAACCTGCCTGGGCCCCATATCTTCCTGTGGGGCCCCCATACCTCCCTGGGGCCCCAAAAAACCCGCTGCTTCTTCCCCTTTACCCTTTCCTTGGGGGCCCAAAATTGGGGGGGGGGGCCGGGGGGCTGAGGCCCCAAAAATTTACTGCTTTTGGCGGGGGGGAAAAAAAAACCCTTTGGGCCCTTCCCTTTTTGAGGCCCCCCCAAAAATGCTCCCTTTGGCCTTTGGCTATATTACCCCTTGTCCTGAGGCCCCCTTTTGGGGGGCTAATTTTTTACCTTTGCCTTTTTTTTGGGGGGTTTTTAAAACCCTTCCTGAGGCCCCTATTAGGTTTTTTTTTATAAAACCTGTAACTGAGTTTTGCCCCCTTTTTTTTTACCCTGCAAATTGAGGGGCTTTTATCAAAATATACCGGGGATGAGAGGGGGGGGGGGGACATTTTTTTTAAAAAAAATCTTTACCCTTTTTTCCCTGGGGAGTACCCTACAAATACTATTTAAAAAAACCTCCCGGGGGGGGGAAAAGGGGACCCCTTTTTCAAAAATTTTTTAACCTTTGGGCCTTTTTTTAAAAGGGAGGGGGCCCCCTTAAATAAAATTTTTTAAATTTTTAAAAAACCCCTTTGGGGGCCCCTTGAGGAGTGGACCCTTTAATACTAAATATAACCGGGGCCCGGGGAAGGGTGCCCCTTTTATTTATATAATTTTCCTGTTTAAGGGGAAAATTTCCAGGTCGGGGGAGAAGATTGGGATATCATTAGGTAGAGATGCCAAATAGGGAGACGCAAGTTTTCATTGACAAATTCTGGAACCCCTTCAGGGCCCAAAGGGATGAAAGATATTAAAAAGGGCCATTCTGGTATTAAAGGCTTTCTTCCACTCTTTTGTTCACAATACAATGGGTTGTATGCTCCCCGAAAAATCCAACTGGAAAATTTTTTCGCCCCACGCAGGCATCGAACAGCTCCGAGTCAGGGGCGGGGGTACTTTTTTTTATATTTTTGTTAACCCCCGAAAATCATACGGGGCCAAGTACCATCTTTCTTTTCAACAAAGAAAAAACCCCGGCCCCCCGCAGGGGGAAGACTTGGTATGAACCCCTTTTGGAGATTCCCTGGATATACTCCGACATAGCCTTATCTCCGGGCGGAGAGGGGATAGCTTCCTGGGGAGGAGTACTACCGGGTTGCAGGTCATAGGACAATCGAAGGCCGATCGGGGCAGAGTTTTCGGCCTTCTTTCGGAAAAAACGTCGGCAACATCCGGGTACGAGTGAGCCGCCCCGACAGGGGCTTCTTAACTTTACAGAGGGGGGCCCGTAGAGCAGGATGAAGTACCAAAGGGCATGCGAGGGGGACCGGGGCCCCCAAGGATAATTTCGCCCGTTTCCACCCAAGGTCGGAGAGGACTTGAAACCCAAGTAACCCCCAGGAGGATTTCCGAAGGGGAGAAAGGAGAACAAGCATTTTTCAAAGTTCCTTGTGTAGGGCGCCATTGCAAAATGAGGGGGGCTGCAGAACCCAATAGGGCCTTTAGGCATTCGCCACTGACGGAGGAGATGAACATGGGTTTCTGCAAGGGGTCACGGGGGAAATTTTTGGGGACCAGAGCTTGGTGACAAAAAATTTTCCTGAACAAGGAAGGCGGGGGCTTGGAAGGGGCGTCCCCGAAATTCCAAATGGGGAAAGGCAGCGGGGAGGGCCGCCCTACACTGGGATGGGCCCCTCCTGGGGCCCTAGGTCGAGATTTCCCCGGGGTACCCACATCCCCCAAAGGAGTGGCCAGAACCCCACAGTAGAAACATAGCGCCTCACAGTTTCAGCTTCCTCTGGGGCAGCTTGGGTTCCCCACCTGATGGTTCTCTGGGAACCAAAGTGGGGGAGTGGGGGTCTTGGAAAAACGGGGGAGAAAGGTACCCGGGGTTGTCGGGGGCGAAACCCGTTGGGGGGGCTCTTGTTGTCCTCGGAAAGATATAAAATTTGGGGGGTAACCGAATCAGGTCTACGTTGCAACCGACCAGCAAACTCTCTTTAAAACCCCGAAAGGGCCCTTGCCCGAAGGTCGCCCCAAAAACCCCATTATTCCAGTCGTCAGAGGCTAGGGGGCAGAATGCACGGAGTATGACCCACAGTGGTACCCGACGGAATGGGGCGAGCGGGCAGCGGGGGGTGCCGGGCCCGGTTCCTCAAGAAAGGAGGGGGAGCCCCCGGGGAATTTTGTAGATTCGCCTTCAAAGGGGGCTTCTCGGTCCCATAGCGGGGTGGCCCACCGGCTTCCCGTTAGGGGGCTAATCAGAGGCCCCTTTGCCCCCTCGGTGGGAAATTTACCCAACTTTCGATGTGGATGGAGCATTGAGTGAGCCTGTACTTCTTTGGTCTCCCTAATAAATTAGGGAAGCCAATGCGAGATGGGGCCCGGGGGCAGGACAGGGAACCATGGGGGAGGGGCCGGGGCTGGCATGGAGGCGGGGCCCCGGGGAGGTAAAAGGCCGCAAAGGGTTTTGCATCATGGCCCGGGGTGGGCAAAACGCTGGCTTGCTGTGCAAAGGCCCTTGGGCGTCCGGAGTTTGGGCAGGGACCCTGGCGAATCCCTGGCGGAACACCAAAAAATGGGGCAAAAGTGCTGGGGGGAATTTCCTTTTTTAAGGGGCCACGGGCCGTCAATAACAATTAAAGTGCGCTGGCCTTTTAAAAACCCCAGCCGTCGCGCACCGCCCTAAGCAGGGGTAGCGTGCGGCGGCCGGGACAGGCAGGGCCGTTCACAGGAGGGGGACGGGTAAGTGGGGGGTGCGCCCGGGGCTGGGTTGAGGGGGGATGGGGCGCGGGAAGCGAATTTTTTAAAGGAAATAATTCCAGTGTAGTAAACTTTTACTTTGCAGATAGTAAATTTTAAAAATTTCTTAAAATTTTCCTCTCTTATTCCGATTTGGAAAAATAAATAATTTTGGTTCCTAAATTACCCTTTAAAAGGGGAAGGTTTTTTTTATTTTATGTCAGATATGAGAAAAACATGAATATGTCCTTTTTTTTATATGCAGTAACTCCTGGTTTCAATGTTCATCTGTTGAAAAACAGTGTACCTGTCATTACTGTGTGCTGCTTATGGAGGGGGCAGCATGAAATATTTTAAGATTCTTTTAAGGGGGTTTATTGGGTCTGATTCTTTTTAGGGGGTTTTATCTAGAGTCTAATTTATTAGGGGGGCCCTTTTTTTTGGGGGGCTGTTAAATTTGGGTTAGTCTGGGCCTAAAATTTATTAAAGGTCGTTGTCTGACTGAGTTTATTTAAGTTTTAGTCTGGATCTGAAATAAAGATTTTGGGTTTGGGTTAAATTATTTACATTTTTTGGTTTTAAAGGGTTTTTTAATTAAGGGGTTTGGTCTGGGGTCTGAATTAATGTAGAGACCTGCTCTGGTGTCTAAATCAATTCAGGGTCTAGTCTGGAATTTAAAAATTTTTTTAAAATGTTGTCTGACCTGAGTTTATTTAATTTTAGTTGGACTAAAAAAGGTTTTGTGGGGTCTAAATTTATTTAGAGTTTTGGGTTTTAAAGGGTTTTTTAAATTTAAAGGGGGGGGGCGGGTCTTAATTAATATAGAAACCTGATCTGGTGTCTAAATTTTTGAGGGGAGTCGCAGCCCATTTTTTTTAAGGGGGTTTGTCGATATGGGTTTATTTAAATTGTAGGGGACTAGTCTGGGGTCTGAATTAATGTAAAACCCGGTTGGGGTTAAAACAAATTTAGGTCTAGTCTGGAATTTTTAAATTTTTTTAAGGGGGTTCCTGACTTAGTTTATTTATTTAGTTTGGTCTTTTTAGGGTTTTTGGTCTGAGGGCTAAATTATTTAAGTCTGATCAAAAATTGATTGTTAAAGGGTTTTCTCTGAATCAATTATGGATCTAGTCTGGAGTCTAAATTTATTAAGGGGTGTTGTGTGGCTCTTGAGTTTATTTAGGTTCTCGTCGGAATCTAAATGTAAAATTCTGGTCTAGCGGTCTAAATTTACTTAGGTGCCTGGCCTGGGGTCTGAATTAATGTAGAGGCCTGATCTGGGGCCAAAACAAAAAAATACTCCCCAGGGCTTAATTTATTTAGGGGGAGTTGACTTTGAAATTTTTTGGGTTTTGGGCGGGTCTAAATTTATATAAAGGGGTCTGGTTTTAGGTGTTATCAATTAAGGGTTTAGGGTCTAGTCTAGAGTTTCAATGTTTTCAGAGTCTAGTCTGGGGTCTTGTTCTGCAGAAGCTTGTTGTGTGTTTACAGATCAATGTGTTTTGACTCCTTATGCTATATGCTTTTTATAGCACTGCTAGGAAGAGTAACACACCATGGCTTGCAAAAATTTTAGAAAAAAGGGAAAAAAGGCTCAAAATTTAGATTTAAAGGGTTACTTGGGGATCTTGTCGTCATGCTGAAGAGATGGATATATGTGTGGAGCAATAATAGAAACACTAAAGTATAGGGATACCAAGCTGAATACTATTATTTCAATTGTCACAAATGGATCTCTTGCTCCGATGGGATAAGAAAAAGGTATGCCATTTGAAAGGCTCCCCCTATTCATTATTTATCCTTAAATTACACCCCATTATTGGTAAAAAAATTTCTATTTTTTGGGTTGGAACCCCCTTTGCCTTCAGAAAGCTCAATTTTGTTTTTTTGGGTTTGGGGTTCCACAAGTTTGACGTGGTTAAAAATTGGGGTTTTTTCCCAAAAAAGGGCAAAAAAAAAAAAGTGGGCCCAAAAAAATATTCCCCCCAACCAAAAAACAAAAAACACAAGGCCTGAACCGTGGAACAGGGCAAAGGGAAAAAGGAAATTTTTAATGTTTTGTTGTTGATGGGAAAAATGAAAACTACCATGAATTTTTGCAAAAAATCAAAATTTTAAAAACAGAAACCCAAGGGCCTTTTTCCAAAAAACTTGGCCCCAAATGTCAATTTGAAATGGCGTGGGCAATTTCCTCGTTCCCTTGGGGTTTTAGCTAAGGGGGGGACCCCCTGGGTTTTAATCCCTTTTTTAAATTAAACCTAAAAAAAAGTTCGGGGCCACCCTTCTTAAATGCTCTTTGTTTTACTTTTTTGTAACGGGCTATTGGCCCCTTTTTTTTGCCTTTTTATCAGGGTCCGAACAGTTGAAATTTCCTTTTTTTTATGGAAACCAACAAAAATTTCGATAAATGCCGCTTTCCCGGTTTGTTTTCCCCTTGACATTTTGAACCCAAAGGGAAAAAAATGTGGGAAAATTTTCCCCGGAGATAGAGGGAAACCAACCCCCTTCTGGCATAAACATTTCCCTTTTGGGGGTTCAAACATTTTTTTAAACTGAGCTGTTAAACTGCTGGAGGGGGGGTTTCCACAATTTTTTTTTCCAAAAAACCCCCCTTTTTGTTGATGGGATGGCCGTTAGAAAAATTAATTTCCTTTGGCAAAACCCCTTTTTATTGCCTTTACCCCCCATTTTGGCCCAAAACCCCAGAAAAAAAAATTTTTTCAATTTAAATTTATTTAAAAATTTTTTTTGGTTGCACAATTTTTGTTACATAAGTTGAAGGTGCAGGTGCATTGACTGGGTATGGTCGGACAGCACAGCCCATGAGGAGTGTGGGGTTTTGTAGCCACAGAATTACTTGGACATTTCAGTGGTTCCACCTCAGGACACGTCACATGGCAGACAGCCGATCTCTTGTAAAGTAAGAACAGAAATACTTATAGGTTACCTTTATTGGTAGAACACCAGACGTTGGCATAGCCTTAGAAGAATACTACCATGCTAGTGTTTAGATCAATCAAACCCCCTCAGAGACATCATTAAAAGGGATTTGCAGATTATGAAAGTTTTGGGTAAAACATTCTAACCAAATAAGCCGGTGCGGAGATATCAGCCTGGGAGAAGCGTTCATATGGTGATTCTCTAGTCTGGGGATCAGGGCTCTCTGTCTGAGGGGGTGTAAATAAAAGTGGATGTGATTTGCATCATGAGAGTTACCATACCCAACCTAAATCCAACTGAATACTATAATAGTAAGGAATTGATGAGAAGATGCCCTTCATGACTACCAACCCAGTTCTGCAGGTGACCACGTGACATGGACACCTAGCTCTGATTTCCTGGAGTGGACAGTGCGGTCTCTGTCTCCCATGATCCTATTAAAAATAACCACCTGTTATAGGCAGGAACTTCAAGTGCCTAGTCAATGCAGGTACAGATTGATGTTTGGGTGAAGAGGGCGGCAGTAGGGGACCTGATACTGAGCAGTGCTGGTCAAGCTGGATGCATTACCTCACCTCTGCTACCAATGTCCAGCTCATTTCCAATGGAGGTATACATTAAATGAAATGGAGGATCCATCTTTACAAACTTTTTTGTTTTATTCAGTGTTGCACTTCAGAATCGGTAAGGGACCTTTCATCCAGACCCAAATTTTTTAGCCAATTGTGGGAAAATCATACAAACAATCACCCTTTTTCAGACCGGATAAAGGAAGTACTGAATATCTGATCAATAAATGATACACTTCCTTTTTCCTGTCTGGTAGGAGAGTGATGATTGGTTTTAGAAATCTACCATCACTGACATCAAAATTATACAATACTCTCAATTAATGATCAATTATCATTAGACTTGATCAAAAATCTTGTATGACAAACTATATGCATGGTCAGCCCTGGGGACATAGAGTAGCCCCAGGGCTGTCTGTGTAACAAGCCTGTAGTTAGGGCACACTGTGTGCTACCCTGACTGCTGCCTGTGTCAAACTGAGGACAACTACATCTAATAGAATGCGCTGTGGAGCGCCTCAGCTCTTTTCCCATAAGCCTTTGCTTTATGCAAAACAGTCGGTGAGGTCTGAAAGGCGCGTAAATCCTCACACCGACCAATTTATTGGTGGCTCTCGCCAAGGAGAGATTTTCCCCCCTTTAGTGTCAAACTGACACAGATTATGATGTATTAGCATGAATATGAATGTGAGTTTATGCAATGTATTTTAAACAAGTTGTTTCCTTGTTGAAAATTGTGCACTTAAAATCGTGGAATTTCAACCAGGAGATGATGTGGACTGGCAGAGGCAGCGGTAGAGGCTACATCTAGTGCTGAGAAGCAAAACATTATTTACAACCAACAGAAATGGAGATATTGCCCATACTGACCAATCAGATTCCAATTTTTTTAGTTTTCTAGTCCAACTTGGGAAACAATACATTGACTTGATTAATACTGTTGGTACCATGAGTGTTGCATTCCAGCTAGCTGTCCATGGACTATATTCCAGCATGGGCAAGGTAACACGGGTTCCCATTTGACCCAGTATAGAATGGCGCTATGCTTTACAAATAAAGTCATACTTATCACTTTGTAACAACTCTTAGCGTTCTTGAATTGAAAAGTACGGTCGCATCTGGTTTGACAGATACACTGGTTGTCCACAATGTCGCAGCCGGAGCGAGTACAGGAAGAATGAAACAAATGCTCCTTACCGGCTTGAAAGAAAGAGAGAAAAGAAAACATTATAAATAAAATAAGTATCTGTCCCTTCTGTTCTTTTTAATGCACAGGAATCACATATGAATGTTTGGGCCTCCTCCGAAAATTAGTGGAACAAGGTTTGCTCACTCTTGAGATTGTCAGGGGTTCCAGTTGATAGACATATGCATTTTATATTAAACTAGCCTATTTTATAAAAAATAATGTAGCCACAGACTGATCACAGTGTCCATGATGACCCCGTCTAGCAATGAAAACACCTACAATGAGTCACAACTAGACTTAGGACTGTTTTCCACTGAGCACACTAAGTGGTCCAATGTAAGTCCTAGAGTGACCTAAAACAGTGTTCCCCAACTCCAGTCCTCAAGGCCCACCAACAGGTCATGTTTTCAGGATATCCCACAGAATAAACTGACCATAAATAGATCACCTGTGCAGCCTCATTAGCTCACCTGTGCAATGCTCAGGAAAGCCAGAAAACATGACCTGTTGGTGGGCCTTTAGGACTGGAGTTGGGGACCCCTGACCTAAAAGACGTCACGGGAGCATCCTGGTTTAGGTGGTATGATGACCCCACAGCCCTGTGCCAACTACTCTGGGCCTGCTGGAAAAAGTTGGGCATGATTGTTTGTGCTTGAGGTTAGTTAGAGGCATGACCTTATTTGGTGTCATGTTTAGTTATGGCTAGAGACGAAGCCTGGTGGCATCTGATGTGTTTGAGCTAAGCCCACTGCACTGCTTTGCCCGTTGGCCTATAATACTGTTAAGGCGGGCCTAATTGAAACATGGAGTAATGGAAGAAGCCGGCCTGATCAGATGAAACACATTTCTCGTACATCATTTAGATGTGCATCATTAGTGTGCATCACTGACCTGAGGAAGAGCTGACACCCCTGGATGCACAGTGGGAAGAAGAAAAGTGGTGGAGACAATAGGATGCTCTTGACAATGTTCAGCTGTAAACCCTGGATCCATCAGGTGGACGTACCACCAACCTAAACATCCACCCCATTATAGCAGAAGGATTCTCTAATGGCTGCAGGATAATGACATACAACAAAAATTGTTCAGGAATGTTTGGTGGAACATGACAAGGAGATCAAGGATTTGACTTGGCCTCCAACGTCTCTAAATCACAAAACAATTCAGTATCTTTTGGATGTGCTGAAAAAAAAAGTTACACTTCACAACTTCCAAGCATTCCAGGACACATTTATAAGTCTCGTGGACTTCATGCCCAGACTTGAACTGATCCAAAGAGGCACAGAGGAAACCCTAAGTAAGCCCCTGAGCATGGCAAACCTGAAGTTGCTTTTCAACTGCATATGTGTCTTTGGGAGAGGAAGAAAAGCAGATAACATGAGGCAGAGTGCAGGAGTCATGTACAGCTGTAGTTATGGGCCCCAAAATCAACTTCATTGGTGGGACCCCAGAATGAACTGCACTGGTGGGCTCCATGAATCATCTCCACTGGTGGGCCAAAGAATCAACTCCACTGGTGGGGCCAAAGAATCAACTCCACTGGTGGGGCCAAAGAATCAACTCCACTGGTGGGGCCAAAGAATCAACTCCACTGGTGGGACTCAAGAATCATCTCCACTATTGGGACCCAAGAATCAACTTCACTGTTGGGACCCAAGAATCAACTTCACTGGTGGGGCCCAAGAATCAACTTCACTGATGGGTCCCAAGAATCAACTCCACTGGTGGGCTCCAAGAATCAACTCCACTGGTGGGCCCAAGAATCAACTCCACTGGTGTGTCACAAGAATCAACTCTAATGGTGGGCCTTAAGAATCAACTCCACTGGTGGGGCCCAAGAATCAACTCCACTTATGGGCTCCAAGAATCAACTCCACTGGTGGGTCCAAAGAATCAACTCTACTGGTGGGCCCCAACATTCAGCTACACTGGTAGGTCCCAAGAATTAACTTTACTGTGAGACCCAAGAATCAACTCCACTAGTGGGGCCCAAGAATCAGCTCCACTGGTGGGCCCTGCTTAAACACTGTTTTGGTGGCACAATGAGAACCTACACAATGTTAGACAGGTGTCACTATGATGACTGATTGGTGTATGCTACTAACTAGGGATTAGCATTATAGAGTATAATATAGGTCAGTACTGAATATGCAATAGTACAAAAGTTATGAAAAATATTTCAGACTGAAAAACATAAACTTACGAGCATCGTACTTAGGATCACAATTCATTGATTCAAAACCAGGGAGTGTAATGTCTGCTATGCAGGTGCACTTAGTCACACACTCACACATTCCCTGAGCTCTGTAACAGACAGACTGCTCGGGACAGTTCTCATCATCATCTTCGGAATACTGTAAAATTCTAAAATAACCAGGCAAATCTGTAGGACAGAAAAACAGGATTAAAACAATTTGGACGTATATCATACGTGTGCATTTGATAAAGCTCATGCAATATCTAAAGTGGTGCCTGGCATTTGTATGCTTTATGTTGGATAATCCACTTATGGCAGTAACTTCTTTCTGTACTGCTGAGGCATTGATGTTTTGTCACAGGGGCCATATTCGGTTGGAGCCATGCAGCCGAAGCATCTTAGCCCCCCCTTAAGATCCAGGTTTGAAGAGGCCTTAGGGTATGTTCACACGGCGTGTTGAGTCTGCGTGAACATACATTTTTAGATGCGTGTTTGGATCCGTCTGTCGGATCCCAAACGGACCCAAAGACATATCTAATAAATAACAGTGTGATTTACATTGCTTTTACTTTGAATCTTATTGCGTCTTTCGGATCCGTTGGAAAGACGCAGCAGGAGCTCTACAATAAACTATAGAAAGGGTCCTTAAACTACGGCCCATGGGCCACATGCGGCCCACTGAGGACGTTGATCCGGCCCGCCGGATGTTTTAACTTCTGCGGCCGTCCCTGGGCCCGGCCGACATTGAACTTCACTACAGTTCAATGCCAGTGGGCCCTGTAATCATGGGCGGAACGACGAGGCGGTGCTGCGTATGCAGCACAGACGACGTGAGTGTCATCACGCCTGATGACGTCACGCAGTCTGTGCAAGAAGAAGACGGAGTCGAGCGGGCGCCTCTTCAGAGCAATCTCCAACCAGATCTAGACTAACTGATGCACACTTGCATCACTTGTTATGACTAGCAGTGACAAATATGGAACTGGACATAGACCATCTCATTAGCCAAAAGCAGACCCATAGTTCCCATTGAAATACCGGTAAGTTTGTTGATTTAACTTTACATGTTCTTCATTTTAAATATTGTATTTGTTCCCGTTTTGTTTTTGTACTTCAAAATAAGGTATGTGCAGCGTGCATAGGAATTTTTTAATTATATTCCGGCCCTCCGATGGCCCTAGGGACATTGAACTGGCCCCCTGTTTAAAAAGTTTGATGACCCCTGAACTATAGGGTGCGAGCCTGCTGCATCCAACATGCAGCCAAACACACAGCTGTATGTTGGATACGTGTTGAATTCATTTAGGATCCATTCGCCAATGCGTTTTTGGATGCAATTTTTGGATCCAAAACGGATCCAAATTCGGATCCAAAAACACCGTGTGAACCGTGCAGCTACATTTTATCATTTTTGCCTCTTTGCTCTTCAACAGTCATAACTTTATTTTTTTCAGTGACGCAGTTGTATGAGGACTTGTTTTTTTATGAGAGAAGTTGTATTTTTTGTGGGGGGAGGGGCGCAGTTTAAATATACATTTAAAATACTGTTTAATTTTTTACATTTTTTTTGCAGCGTGAACATAAAAAAAAAATTCTGCATTCGTTTGTTTTTACTACTTTTTACACTGTTCACATTTCACACATTTATTGTACAGGTTATTACGGTCATGTGAATATCTATTATGCATAGGTTTTTCATGTGTAATATATGCAAATTTTATATTATTAAATATGTATTTTTATTTTTTTTTACCTTTTCACTTTTTTTTTTTTAAATCCCATTAAAGGATAACTATTTAAAAAATTTTTATACTTAATAATGTATTGGCATTCTGTATACTCTGTATGCTAATACATTACACTCTTTGTCAGTATAACACAGCTGCTGTCAGGGCAACACACATTGTGCCCTGACAGCAGCCTAAGGCGATGTTCACACGGCTTATTTTAGAACGTATTTACATCGGATTTCCGACGTAATATTAAATTGCCTGCAACTTATTTCAGACTGATTTCGGAACGTATTTACGATCGGAAACCCGACCATAAATACGTTCTGAAACGTGTGAACGAGGCCTTACTATACAGACAGGCCTGGAGCTACTCTAGGTCCCCAGGTCTGACTGCAAAGATATTCCCAAGGCCCTATCGGACACTGGGAATCCCAGTGACCCAATGGGGCAGGTGAATCCCTTTTGATCATGTCACGGACCGCGGCAATAAAAGGGTTATACGGAGGGGATTGGAGGCTTCCTTAAATCCTGGCCATGCAGAGAGACTAGTCTAGAAACAGAGCTGTTAATTATAACATTTTGTTCAGTTTTTTTTTTATTTATTTTTTTTCTAATTAAAATCTTGTGAAATATCTATTTTTATACTTTTAGATTGTAATTATATTTTCATTCATCCAAATGTAGGTCAGTGAGTCAGGATTTTGCATGCTGTATAAAATTTGTAGGAACATTATTTTGTTCCAATTTTTTGCTTTTTTTATTTATTCTTCATTTTTTCCAAATAAAATTAAACCAGTTTTAATCAGATGTTGATCACTGTTGACATTTTTATTTCCTGCTCTCAGCCTATATTCTACATATGGCAGTAGTCGACACCCGAGGTCTCTCTGGGATGTTTCTATTCACTGACATGCTGTTCTCACAGCTTTTTATTTATTTATTTCTAGCTTGCTATGATTTATCCGACTGATGACAGCAGTTATTGTAGAAGCTGAATTGGTTTGATAATTTTCTATTAAATGATTTTATATGAATTTTATATTATATAGTTTTATATAGTTTTATAATTATGATGTTAGTTTTTATCACTTTAGTGGTATTAGTTGGGAAAGAATTGATTTTTATTTGCCTATTGGCAATAACAGTTTGTCTACCACGACTTTCCTCTCAGCGTCGCCATTTTTAAATTGATGTGGATTGTTACGACAGTTTCACGCCACATTTTGTTGAGACACATTCAGAAATGTGACGAATCGTACGAATCTGGCGTGACACGCCCCCTTGATGTAATACTTCATTATAATTGGCTTACCTTTGCATACTCCTCTGTCAGGGATTTCCACCAGCCCTGTGCCGTTGATAGCTGCACATTTATAGCGAAAATCACAATAGCCAAATTCCCAGTCTGGGCCTCCACAGATCTCTCCGTCTTGCTTTGCACAATGCTTGCAGCACCCACATGGGTCTATAGCTTCCCTTCCCAGGCAGGGAGATATCATAGGTGGGCATTTCCTTTCTTCACAGGCTGTGCAGTTGTAGGCCGAGTGTGCAGGCTGGTAAAAGTATGGAGAAACCACTAACAAAACCAAAACCAACATCATCGTCCCCAAAGTGATAGAAGCACTGGAGCCTGCTCTGTACTGATATAAGGCGTCGCTCCCTAGTGAAAATCTATTATAATAAATGTGTCATTGCACAATGGGCAGCACAGTAAACACCGCCGGGGGCAGAGAACTCCCCAGTGCAAACAAGAGACAAAGTGCAAATGGTCACTGGTGTCGTCACCCGAAAATACATTGATCCAGTCAGTATGCCAATATAAATACAGATTTATTTAAATCCAAAAATAAAATAAAAACATGAATGAGCAAACACACAGGAAACAAGGAAAGTAAAAACGCTTTGACGCATTTCAGGCTGAATCTCAGCTGGTAGTCATAGGCCTAAGATTCAAGGCTGACATTCAGCCTGAAACGTGTCAGCGCGTTTTTACTTTCCTTGTTTCCTGGTTTTGTGTTTGCTCATTCATGATTTTATTTTATGATTTAAATACATTTTTGGATTCTTAACGGGAGGCTGGAACTCCTCCGTTTCCACATACTGCTGTGGTATGGTTCACTACATGTCCCTGCATCCCATTCAGCAACACTGGGGGAGCTGGTTACCCTCATCCTTCTTTGGCTGTAAATATACACACAGCAACTTCGCTAATCATGTTGCCATATTCACTTGTAGCATAAGGAATGGACACCATGAAGGAAATCAGTGCTCGCTTGAATTAATATCCAAGTTGCTCTTGTGATTCGGCATCATAATGTTAAAGAGGTTTTCTCGTGATAGCAGTGGACAATGTTTTCTGCTGGTTGCCAAGCAGAGCTTGTGAAATGGAGGAGTGTGTTTCTCCTCCCAGCAGGGAGTACCTTAACTCTCAGCAGACACTCCCCACATTGTGCACTTGATGATTCATTCTGTGTGAGCTGGGGAAGGGAGAGGTTCTCAGCTGTCATTGGAGACATTGGACGTTAAAAGTGAAGTGTAAGTCTATAGTTTATATCTGAATTTCTCTCTCTCTCTACTTAAGTTGTATCTAGAATGTGCATTTGACATTCAGGACTCTGGGAAAGATGGGTGATTATTTTTTTCTCTGTCTCTCTCTCTCACACAGTGATATATCCTGCAGATTATTACACCTCTGACCTCTACAGATCTGCAGAACAAAACTATTTGTTTTATCTGTTTGTGTTTACATGGGAGTGCATATCTGTCTCACAAAAGTTTTTACGTGGTACTTACATAGGACTGCTGTGTTTTCCGTGGGTCTGCCGATGTAAGACTGCACCTCTTACATGGGAACGGTGCATTTTACATTTTATGTGGGACTGCCGATGTAAGACTACACCTCTTACATGGGAATGGGGCATTTTACATTTTATGTGGGACTGCCGATGTAAGACTACATCTCTTACATGAGACTGCTGCATTTTCAGTTTTAGGTGGGTCTGCCAATATAAGACTGCACCTCTTACATGGGACTGCTGTGTTTTCCATTCTACGTGGGATTTTTGATCCCCTCATTTTAAACTATGATCTTCATAGTGAGACAAACCCTTTAAGACAAACCAACATGAAAAGCCATAACAAATGCACAATATAAATCTGTACCTTTGGTAAGAGAAAGGTTGGGTATGGCGGCGCCCCAACTGCAACTGCCCGTTGGCCATAGCAACCACCATTACAGAGTTCTTTTGTATTGCGCGGAGAGGTGTGGGACGTATGGTGCACCGGTGGTAACAACAACACAACAACTGTTCTGGGATTGATGAGGCTTTTACTCTTGTCCTTAGTGGCTATTGCATTACATACAGCGCGCCCGTCTCCAAGCACCCAGCAACTTCAGCATCCATACACAGCTAACAAGGGGTCCTCCTTTTGCCCACCTCACTGCTCTTCCTGACCGTTCTCAGTAGCTTCCTCTACTATGACTCAGGCCTCCTGCTGAACTTCTTCTGTTGCTTCCCGGGTTGGTGCCTTTCCTCCGGATACTAAGGCTTTGTCTACACTGCACAAGGTTTTGTGCGGATTTACGGTGTATTCAGTATTTTGAATCCGCCAAAAATCTGATGGTGTCCTGTGCTGCATAGACAGCAATAAAAAATCCGTGCTGTAGTCTATATAGCATGGATTTTTTTACCGTCGCTTTAAACATCCGGCGGAATATGCAAATTGTATATTTCGCTGGATTCTGTTCGTATTTGCTGTCGGCCCTGTTACATTGAATGTACAGCGCCGATGGCAAATCTGAAAAACGACTGTGGTTTTAGTGCAAATCGACCCCAAAAACCACAGTCCAGCCAAGGTCCATCAATGACAAAATGGCGCCGGAGTTCCGATGGTATTTTGTCATATGCTGTGTGGACCATTCCCCGTCCTCCCCCAGATTTTCTGCTGCAACTCAAACTATATTATTATTTATCTTAGTACACCCTTAGTTCCAGGGCATTCAAGTGGGATTAACTACATAACATAGGTCAAACAAGTACAAAGGTAATGATAAATAAATAACAACTGGTACAGAGGGCGAGAGGGCCCTGCCCGCGAAGGCTTGCAATCTCTCTATCTCAGCCCGTTCTGCACTTTGCTTATGGTAACCAAGGACGGACATGCTTACATTTTTGGTCCCCCCATTTTCAACTATGATCTTCGTAGCGAGATAACCCCTTTAAGGATATTTTTCAGGTGGAGATGGCAGGCAGAACTCAGGGTTGGAAGTGTGCTTTGAAAGACAGAGAGGAGTTAAAAGTTATCCGAAGGCAGCGGATTTCCAGGACAGGTGAGAGTGTGGAGCCATTGGCAGTGATAGAGACATCAGGTGGGAGGATAGAGTGGGACATTGGAAAGATGATAAATTCAGTTTCCTCCACATTTAGTTTTAGGAGACGGGAGGAGAATAAGGAGGACATGGACATTAGACAGTCTGGGATCCGGGAGAGCAGAGAGTTTACAATTGGGCCAGAGATGTAAAGTTGTGTGTCATCATCAAATTGGTGGTATTGAAAGCCATGTTATGCTATTAGCTGATCCAAACCAAGAGATACAGGAACCACTGAAGAACAGATTGATAATGCTGTTCATTAATGAGACGCACAGGGAACCGATCAAGCAATGGCAGGCCTGATGGTCCTACGACTGACAATGTGCTTGCTTGTGTGTTGTCCGGAGCACTGGAAGGAGTGCCTTGTCTTGTACCTCTATCTCCACTTCCTACGCCCCTCTTTGCTTGGTTACCACCTCTAGTTCTCACCATGTTCAAAAGCTAAATATTATAGCTCTGTGCATGTCACAAGATATATGTATTAAAAAAGAGATATATATCTGGATCACGATAATGCTATGGTATATTTCTGCATTATGTGGACTTAAAATCTGCCAAAATCACAGTTTTTGGTGTTGAGTAAGATTTAGCAATAGAGAGAACTCTATTTTCTGGATATATATGTATAACAATAACACACGGTATATTTGAAAGGTATTTCATCCCCAAAACTACCAAAAATGAACTTTTCTCCACTCAGTATAATTTTCACCAACCAACCACTATTTGAAATATATTTCTTCGCATAGGAGATTTGGAAACGGTGTGTTATACAATTACTGAACCCACAAAACGGCCAAAATTTACTTTTCTCCACTCTGTTTCTTCACTATATCTCTTTGTATAGGAGAATTGGAGACGGTTTGTTGTAAAATGATTTCACCCCCAATACTGCAAAAACTGAACTTTTGGGCACTGAGTATGATCTAGCAAATCCAAGCACTTTGTATTATATATATATATCCATGTATATGAGAGTTAGGCTTTACGTGAGTCTGCAAATGTCACCAAATAACAGCTTCTGGGTGTGGGAAAGATGCAGCCAGCAATACCAAACTCCCTAACTATTGCTGTCTATGGAGAGAAAAATGCTAAGTCTTGATTCCCTATGCTTGCTGCACACCCCCATAACTAACTACCTAACTACCTAACTAATCTAAATAGCAGCTTTTCCTGTCTAAATTCGCTAGTAAACAAATCTTGTGCCTGCGTGCAAGTACAGAGAGTGAGCTGACAATGGCATTCAGAACGCAATACAGTGAAATATATATAACATGGTCATGTGATTTTAGCAGCCAATGAGAGCCCTACACCTCAGCGATTACGTTTTTGACACTTCTCTGTGCTCTGACACTGATTGGATGGCCACCAAAAGTGCAGAAAGGTGATTGGATGGCCACCAAAAGTGCAGAAAGGTGATTGGATAGGCGCCAAAAGTGCAGAAAGCCGCTGAAAACTTAAAGTTAAAATGGCGTGTCGAACGCCATGTCGAACTCGAACATTTACTCGAACAGTAAAATGTTTGGTTTGGTTTGAGTCTGAAAAAATTGAGATGTTCGACTTGAACTTAACTTTGCTCGAATGGTTCGATCAACATTATTTTTTTTATCATCTTTTATTTCAGCCACCATAAAGCACACACGCCCTGCTGTACTGTACATTCACACAACACATGGACCAAGTGTATGTCTCCTCAATGGCCACTTCAGGGAATTTTCTTAAATAAAACATAAATAACTACATATAAATCAGACTTTCCTTTAGTTGAATGGACATGTCAGACTAATGCTCATAATCACTTTCACTTAAATAAAACAGAGTTAGTTTCGGAGTCTACTATGAAGAATAAGCTGGGGTCTGATATATTAAAGGGACCCGTCACCCACTTCATGCTGCCCTGTCAGTATGTAACGGATTTGTTATATATGCATATATATGGACATATGTGATGTCCAGTAGAGTGAGCGGTGTAAGCACGCTCTAACTATTCCCACCCTCCCCAATACTGATATACATAGTAAAAGAAAGAAATAAGTCAATCAGCAGTAGGTGACACCTCTGGACTCACAGTATCGGCAACAAATATAATGTATGATTGGCCAAACTACATTGGGTTCAGACACAACATACCCACTTGTAAAAGTCAGAGCGCCTATTACTACTACAGGCATGAAACTGGTGACAGATTCTCTCTAAGGGGTCTGATATAGGGTCTGATACATTAAAGGGATTTGATCTTGACGCTTAGGGCAACATATATGAACAGGGCTGCGCTAGTTTTGTGGTATACTGTGAGCCTAAAAGAATGTATAAACAGGCGCACTCCAAACTTGGCGCGATAAGTGCCTTTGTAATGCACCAAAGACACTTTTTAATGCACCAAAGATTTGGGGCGTTCGGAGGCATTGCACAACATCCATAGAATTAGAAACATTTATGATTTTTTTATGTCAAACCTAGGTGCAGAACAGCCAGACCAGGGTAAAGGTGGTGCCTGAGCCAGACTTGTGGTATTGGCTCTACACTGCCCTGTATGTAGACCTGCGGGAAAAAACAGCCAGACCGGGGGTAAAGGTGGGTGCCTGAGCCAGACTTGTGGTTTTGGGCTCTACATTTCCCCTGTTTTGTATGACCTGCAGAAGAACAGCCAGACCAGGTAAAGGTGGTGCCTGAGCAGACTTGTGGTATTGGCTCTAAAACTGCCCTGTATGTATGACCTGCAGAAGAACAGACAAGGGTAAAGGTGGTCCCTGAGCCAGTTTTGTGGTATTGGCTCTACACTGTGCCTGTATGTATGACCTGCAGAAGAACAGACCAGGGTAAAGGTGGTGCCTGAGCCAGACTTGTGGTATTGGCTCTACACTGCTCTGTATGGATGACCTGCAGAAGAACAGCCAGACCAGGGTAAAGGTGGTGCCTGAGCCAGACTTGTAGCATTGGTTCTACACTGCCCTGTATCTATGACCTGCAGGTGAACAGCCCATAACATGGTACAGGTGGTGCCTGAGCCAGACTTGTGGTATTGGCTCTACACTGCCCTGTGTGTATCACCTGCAGAAGAACAGCCAGACCAAGGTGAAGGTGGTGCCTGAGCCAGACTTGTGGTATTTGCTCTACACTGCCCTGAATGTTTTGACTGCAGAAGAACAGGCAGACAGGGTAAAGGTGGTGCCTGAGCCAGACTTTTTGGTTTTGGCTCTACACTGCCCCTGTATGTATGCCTGCAGAAGAACAGCCAGATCAGGGTAAAGGGGGTCCCTGAGCCAGACTTGTGGTATTGACTCTACAACTGCCCTGTATGTATGACCTCCCGAAGAACAGCCGGGACCAGGGTAAAGGTGGTGCCTGAGCCAGACTTGTGGTATTGGGCTCTACACTGCCCTGTATGTATGACTGCAGAAGAAACAGCCAGACCAGGGGTTTAAAGGTGGTCCCTTTGAGCCATACTTGTGGTATTTGGCTCTACACTGCCCTATATGTATGACCTGCAGAAGACAGACAGGGTAAAGGTGGTGCCTGAGCCAGACTTGTGGTATTGGTTTTACACTGCCCTATATGTATGACCTGCAGAAGACAGACCAGGGTAAAAGGTGGTGCCTAAGCCAGACTTGTGGTATTGGGCTCTACACTGCTCTGTATGTATGACCTGCAGAAGAAAGACCAGGGTAAAAGTGGTGCCTGAGCCAGACTTGTGGTATTGACTCTACACTGCCCTGTATGTAGCCCTGCAGAAGAAAAAGCCAGACCAGGGTAAAGGTGGTGCCTGACCCAGACTTGTGGTATTGGCTCTACACTGAGCCTGTATGCATGACCTGCAGAAGAACAGCCAGACCAGGGTAAAGGTGGTTTGGCCTGAGCCAGACTTGTGGTATTGGCTCTACACTGCCTGTATGTATGACCTGCAGAAGAACAGCCAGACCAGGGTAAAGGTGGTGCCTGAGCCAGACTTGTGGTATGGCTTACACTGCCCTGATGTATGACCTGCAGAAGAACAGCCGACCAGGGTAAAGGTGGTGCCTGAGCCAGATTGTGGTATTGGCTCTATACTGCGCCTGAATGTATGCCCTTGCAGAAGAACAGACCAGGGTAAAGGTGGTGCCTGAGCCAGACTTGTGGTATTGGCTCTACACTGCCCTGTATGTATGACCTGCAGACAGGGCCGGGACGATGGGTAGGCACAGGTAGGCTATCGCCTAGGGTGCCATACCTCTGCCTGCCACTAGGGGGCGCAGGCATGGAGCGGTTTAAAGGACCTGAGCCGGCTCCATACATAGAAGGTGGTGGCTAGTTAGTCAAAACCCCCTCCCTTTCAAAGACGGAGGGGCGGGATTTCCCTTCCCCCCCTGCCCCAAGGGTGGGAGGGGGGGGTCAGGGAGGGAGCAGGGGCAGCAGACCGAAGCGCGGGGGGGTTTTGTCACTCCCCTCACCTCCCTGCCTGGCGAAAAGCTTCTTGCACGGGGCAGGAAGTGAACGTCATTTTGGGGGAAGGGGGGCGGAGCTTACCCCCGCCCCTTCTGAGGAGGAAAAAAAGAAGATGGGCAGCATCCTAATGGTGGTGTCTACAATGAGAGGGGGACTGGTACAGAGGGGAGAGGCCTGGTCGGGGGACAGAGAGGATGGGCAGGGGAAGAGAGGACCTGAGCGGGGGGACGGGGAGTAACTGGTGCGGGGGAGAGAGTAAGGGAAAAAGGGTGGGGGGGGAGGCCCGGGTGAAGGGGACGCCCAGTAATGGTCAGAGGGGGGCCCGGGGGGTGCAGGGGACAGGGGAGTAATGGGCAGGGGACAAGAGAAAACTTTTTGGGGGAAAGAGAGTAAGGGTGTGGGGGAAGAGAGTAACTTGTGCGGGGGGGGAGATAACTGGTGCAGGGGACGACAGTAATGGTGCGGGGGGGGCCCCCGGGGTGCAGGGGGCCCCCCCAAAGTTATAGAAACTTTTTTGTAAATTTTTTAAACAACTTTATATTCGCTACGGTTTTTTGTCATAGTGTTCGACAAAGTAGCGACGGGAGGATGTGTTCAGGGCCGGGACGATGGGTAGGAAATTTAGACTATCCCCTAGGGTGCCATCCCCTTGCCTCCCACTAGGGGGCCGCGGGAGGGAAAACCGGTTAGGAGCTGAGGGGGTCCCTACATAAAGGGGGTGGCTGTTGTACGCCGCCACCTTCACAGAGGCGGAGGGGCAGGAGTTTACCTTCGCCCCCCTGCACCAATGGTGGGATGGGGGATCAGGGAGGGAGCAGGGGCAGCAGACCGTAATGCACAGGGGAGGTTGCACACTCTCCTCACCTCCCTGCGCTGGTCAGAAAGCTTCTTGTCACAGGACAGGAAGCTGCCAGAGCAGTGCATGCTGGGGGAAGTGGACGGAGCTTCAGTTCCCGCTCCTTCCTGAGTGAGGACGAAAGAAGATGGGCAGCTATCCTAACTGGTGAGTGTCTACTAAGTGAGAGAGGGACTGGTACAGGGGGAGAGAGGTCCTGGTGCAGGGGACAGAGAGGACCTAGTGCAGGGGACAGAGAGGACCTGATGTAGGTGACAGAGAGTAACTGGTGCAGGGGGAGAGAGTAACTGGAAAAGGGGGGGGGAGGACCTGGTGCTGGGGACAGACAGTAACTGGTGCAGGGGGGGACCGGGTGCAGGGGACAGAGAGTAACTGGTGCAGGGGACAGAGAGTAACTGGTGTAGGGGAAGAGAGTAACTGGTGTAGGGGAAGAGAGTAACTTGTGCCGGGGGAGAGTAACTGGTGCAGGGGACAGACAGTACCTGGTGCAGAGGGGGACCGGGTGCAGGGGACAAAGAGTAACTAGTGCAGGAGACAGAGAGTAACTGGTGCAGGAGAAAGAGAGTAACTGGTGCAGGAGAAAGAGAGTATGGTGCAGGGGGACAGAGAGTAACTGGTGCAGGGGGAGAGAGGACATGGTGCAGGGGGAGAGAGGACTTGGTGCTGGGGGGAGATGACCTGGTGCAGGGGGGAGAGAACCTGGTGCAGGGAAGAGAGTAACTGGTGCAGAAAAGAGAGTAACTGGTGCAGGGGAGAGAGGACCTGGTGCAGGGGACAAAGAGGACCAGGTGCAGGGGGGAGAAGACCTGGTGCAGGGGGGGAGATGACCAGGTGTAGGAGAGAGAGTAACTGGTGCAGGTGGAGAGAGGACCTGGTGCAGGGGTGAAAGAAATTAGTGTTGGGGGGGATTTTTTGGGGGGGAGGTAGCGGGGGGGGGGGGGGCGCCTTTGGCTGTACTTGCCTAGGGCACCAAAATGCCTTGTCCCGGCCCTGCCTGCAGAAGACAGACCCGGGTAAAGGTGGTGCCTGAGCCAGACTTGTGGTATTGGCTCGTCACTGCCCTGTATGTATGACCAGCAGAAGAACAGACCAGAGTAAAGGTGGTGCCTGAGTTGTCGTATTGGCTCTACACTGCCCTGTATGTATGACCTGCAGAAGAACAGCCAGACCAGGGTAAAGGTTGTGCCTGAGCCAGACTTGTGGTATTGGCTCTACACTGCCCTGTATGTATGACCTGCAGAAGAACAGCCAGACCAGGGTAAAGGTGGTGCCTGAGCCAGACTTGTGATATTGGCTCTACACTGCCCTGTATGTATGACCTGCAGAAGAACAGCCAGACCAGGGTAAAGGTGGTGCCTGAGCCAGACTTGTGGTATTGGCTCTACACTGCCTTGTATGTATGACCCGCAGAAGAACAGGTTCATTCTGGCGCATTCTACACTGCCTTAAAGCAATTTAGTGTTGGCTTGTCAGCGCCATGATTCATACATGTTGCCCTTAAGTTTTTTAGGGGTCTAGTCTGGGGTTTGATTTAATGTGGCCTGGTCAGGTATCTAAATCAATTAGGGGTCTAGTCTAGATTCTAAATTTATTAAATGGTGTTGTAGTTTGTGAATTAATTAAGTTCTCATCGTGATCTGAATCTAGGATTCTGGTCTAGGAATCTGGTCTAATGTCTAAATAATTAAGTGGCTTGGTCTCTAGTCTGATTTTTTTAAAGGTGTATAGTCTGTGGTGTTAATGAATGTAGAGAAATGGGGCGACACGTATCAAACTTGGCGCCGGCACGCCATTTCTAAATCAATACAGTGGAGTGTTTAATACGACAGTTTGTATGAAAGAGTGTGGTGCGTCAAACTTTGTCTTATGGAAGTTTAGCTCCAACCTTTGACGCATTCTTGACACATCTAAAAGTCTTTAGTGCAGACTGTGTCAAGCTTTGGCGTACGACTGTTCATACATGTATACATGTCACCCCTGGTCTCTAACATACCCATGAATATTTAGAATACCTGTCACTACTGTGTGGTGCTCTCAAAGAGAGACAGAATCCGTAAAAGTAATTTTGACAGCATTTTAATGTGACAAAAATAAAATGAAAATTGTTGGAAACCAACGTGTGGTATATTGACCTCAACAAAAATGTAAATGAAAGGGAAGGTGTAAATGTTCCCTAATGGGTCCTCATGGCTAAATATAATAATAATGCATCCATTCATTTACAGCAAGCAGAGGAAATACCGAGAACTTGAAGCACAAATCACATCGGAAAGTTGTGGATCCTCTATTTATTCACGGATTAAGTTTTAATTCAAATT
This sequence comes from Phyllomedusa bahiana, assembly GCA_025379985.1. Classification (NCBI taxonomy): domain Eukaryota; kingdom Metazoa; phylum Chordata; class Amphibia; order Anura; family Hylidae; genus Phyllomedusa; species Phyllomedusa bahiana. Next base: position 43,708 of record JAODAL010009500.1, on the reverse strand, counting down.
AGATAATCGCTCAGATCAGTGACTGTATGTGAACATGTCTGGAAACTATACCCAGGTTGGTCGTATTATCTGACCTAAGGGTTGAGCATCAACATTCTTCGTCCATCCGTTAAATAATACATGAATGACCTTAAAGAGAACCTGTCACATAGTTTATGCCCCTCTGGCTGAGGACAGCACAATCTAGTGTCAGACCTTCTGTTCCCAGTGCTGTGTCCCTTATTCTGTAAGAGGCTGCAGTTTTAGAGCATTTACCCCTCAAATCTTATTCATGATTAGGCGTTAGCCCCGCCCACCAAAGGCTAGCTCCGCCCACTGACAGTTATTCACATGTTTCTACCTATTCAAAGTAATAGGTTTGTCAGTTGAGGTAGGCGGGGCTAGCCTCTGATTGGCAGGGTTTGAAAAAAACTGATTCTCTGAAGGACTCTTCGAATGACTCTTCTGGCTGAAAACTGCAGATTTGAGCATTAAACACACGAAACCTACAGCATCTTACAGAATAATGGACACAGCGCTGGAAACAGCAGGTCTGTCACTAGCTTGCTCTGTCCTCAGCCAGGGGGGCAAAAACTATGTGACAGGTTCTCTTTAAATGCACAAAAAAATTAATCAGAATAACTGTTTCTACTGCTACACACATCCGAGTATGTGTTTATGCCTCCTTATATCTCTGTACTGACCTATTAAGATCCTAGCAAACAGAGAAATTTATCGCAGCATCTTCCAGGGATCCCATCTGATTTCCAAACCATCACCTTTCTTTTTCCCTTTGGGCAACCATTGTTACATAAATTGAAGTTGCAGGTGCATTGACTGGGTATGGTCGGACAGCACTGCCCATGAGGAGTGTGGGGTTTTGTAGCCACAGAATCTCTTGGACATTTCAGTGGCTTCACCTCAGGACACGTCACATTGGCACACAGCCGATCTCCTGTAATGCAAGAACAGAAATAATTATATGTTAGCATGTCCTCTAACATTTTACTGGTAGAGCACCAATGACTGGCATAGCCTGGTATACTTAGTAGAATATGAGTGTGCTAGTGTTTAGATACATCAAACCTACTCTAAAAGGGATGTTCAGTGGTCAGTGAACTATGGCACGGAGTATTGTTGGTTAACACAGTTGCCTTGCAGCACTCGGGTCCTGGGTAGAAACACACCAAAGAAAACATCTGCAAGAAGTTTCTATGTTTTCTTTGTGCTCGTGTGGGTTTCCTCTGGGTACTTCGAATTCATTCACACCCCAAAAGACACACAGAAAGGTTAATCTGCAAGCTAGACTATGAGCCCCAAGGGAGCAATGTGGATGTTGACAATCTCACACACAGCGCTGTGGAATATAACAGCGCTATATATACAAATTCTTCTTGAAAAGTCATTCCTAGTTTCCGAGATCATAAGCGGAGAAGGGAGGGCCAGTGAAATGTCATATCCAAATGAGCCAGTGCAGAGATGTCAACCTGGAAGAACCATTCATAGACTGACTCTCTAGCCTGGGGGCTCCAGTGCCTTTTGGTCAAGTGGGTTTGAAGAAAAGTGGGTGTTATTTGCATCACAAGGATTAGCATATCAAACCTAAAGGTGTATTCCCACCTCATTTATTAGCTATAAATGTGTAGGCAGAGGCAAATAAAGTCTATTACCAAATACTTTGCTGTTCTGATTTTGCTTTCAGAGTTACAGCAGTTGTTATCTCACACTTGTGTACTCAAGTTTCCCTAGTCTACCGACCACCTCTCTCTACTCTTGAAGCCCTTGGGTGGGATGGTGAAGTCACTTTCTGCTTTGTCATCAGTAGCATTAGGAGCTTGATCATCTTTTTTACTGACAAACTTTAACCCTTTAGAGGTCTGTAGCCTTCTATCCTGCTGTGTAAACTCCCCCATTACCAATGTTCTTCTAACAGGCTCAGCTAAGTATAGCAGTGCTGAAATGTCAATCACTGCTGTAAAACCGCCCACAGCCTGAACAGGAAGAAAAAGGTACCTTTCATGGCTGCAATGCTGGAACAATGGCTCAGTTTGAAGTACCATGATCAGAGGTGCATGTTACTAACCCAGTCATTGCACATCAATCTCCTGATACATACTCCTAGTTATGATTTCCTGGAGAGGATAGCACTGTCTCTGTCTCCCATGATCCTATTCAAAATGACTGCCCATAAAATTCCTGTGTATTATTACCACGCAAATGGAGGGTACAGACTGATGTTTGAGTGTTGGTCAAGCTGTATGTATTACCATACCTCCTGATGCCCATGGCCATCCATTTTCCACTGGAGGTATATGGTAAACTAAAAGGAGGGTCCATCTTTGCAAAAGTTTTGTATTATTCCTATGCATCCGAGATGAGCAAATTCAGCAACTTTGTTCATGAAAATGTTCATGAGGACTATCTCTTTTTGTTTCCCTTTATGTTGCTCTTTTTTACGTATCTTATAGGAAATCAATCATCATTGCTCCTGTACCTCTTTAGCCCTTTATATACCAGGCTTGAAAAGGCTTTAATGACCAACAACATTTTTTAGTTTTTGCTTCCCTGCGTTTTAAGGGTATGTTCACATGGCGTAATTTCTCCTAATACGCAGCAAGATGCGCGGCGCAATTACGGTAATCCATAACTCTTATAGAGAACTATGCATTATGCCTCGTCCTCCCGCGCGTACAATACGAACGTATTGTACGCGCGGGGAGATAAGTGACATGTCAATTACTGTACTATACGCGCCGCAATTACGCCGTGTGAAAATAGACTAACAACATAGTCATAACAACAGTCAGTTGTATAAGGACTTGCTTTATGCGTGGGTGTAGTTTGAGTTTCCATATAAATTACTGCAGAATTTTAAAAATTTATTTTTTGAGGTGTGAACATAAAAAAAGAGTATTTCTGCATTTTTTTTTTCAATTTTTTACGTCATTCACATTTTACACTAAATAACCTGTTTGATTAATTCTACAGGTTAATACGGTTGTGTGGATACCTAATATGTGTAGGATTTTTTTTGTGTATTGTATGCACAATTATTTTTTATCAAATATTTATTTTTATTTTAATATTTATGTTAAATATTTTCAATATTTTTTATGTAATGTATCAGCATACCCTGACAGCAGACTTAGTGCCCTGCACACAGCCCTGGGGCTACTGTAGGTCCCCGATGCTGACTGTATAGACATTTTGCTGGGAGCCGCAAACCCCCTCTTTAGGCAGCGACGTCTTCTGGCATCACTGCCGACAGAGAACATAGGCTCACAGTTTTGATCAGCAATCTGCACTAAAAGCCTCAGATTTTCTTCTATCCTAGAAGTGGCAGAAATGGACTTTGAAATAGTTCATATCTTCTTTGTTTAACTGTCTATTAGCGTCTGCCGAGTGCTGCGGATAAGGTTTTGTGTTTGCAGCCCACATTCCTGTGCGTAGTAATGGCTGCCATGAAGTAACTGTATGAACTAAACATGGCGTCGGTCATGTGACCTCCTGACAGTCAGTTATCACCATGGTTACATGACATCTATGACGGAACTGAATAGGAATAATGGTGGAATAATTATCTTTCATATGGTTCTTCCAGCAGCTTCTTCCCTGTGTGCAGGTACTTGTATATCCGTTGTCTCTCTAGGGCATAGCATGGTGTTAATAAAGTTAAATAAAGAAAAATGAAGAAGTACATAACTGTCTCTAGGTGATGTTGTTGTCAATCAAGTTAACTGTAAAAAAAAAAAAAAAAAAAAAGAAGAAGCAGAAAGAGACAGAGAGAAGAATGTGCGGCATCTTCTCCACACACACTGAGAGACATGATAAGGTGGTAATACTGGAGAAGTTCTGCTCCTCCATACACTACTGTTGCCTGGATACCAGGGTCACATGACCTGTGTGGTGGTCACATGATAAGACCCTGCTGGAGGTAGTAATACTGGAGAAGTTCTGCTCCTCCATACACTACTGTTGCCTGGATATCAGGGTCACATGACCTGTGTGGTGGTCACATGATAAGACACTGCTGGAGGTAGTAATACTGGAGAAGTTCTGCTCCTCCATACACTACTGTTACCTGGATACCAGGGTCACATGACCTGTGTGGTGGTCACATGATAAGACGCTGCTGGAGGTAGTAATGCTGGAGAAGTTCTGCTCCTCCATACACTACTGTTACCTGGATACCAGGGTCACATGACCTGTGTGGTGGTCACATGATAAGATGCTGCTGGAGGTAGTAATACTAGAGAAGTTCTGCTCCTCCATACACTAATGTCACCTGGATACCAGTGTCACATGACCTGTGTGGGGTCTCATGATAAGACGCTGCTGGAGGTAGTAATACTGGAGAATTTCTGCTCCTCTATACACTACTGTTACCTGGATACCAGGGTCACATGACCTGTGTGGGTTGTCTCATGATAAGACGCTGCTGGAGGTAGTAATACTGGAGAATTTCTGCTCCTCCATACACTGATGATACCTGGAAACCAGGGACAAATGACCTGTGAGGTGGTCACATGATAAGACACTGCTGGAGGTGGTAATACTGGAGAAGTTCTGCTCCTCCATACACTACTGTTACCGGGATATCAGAGGTCACATGACCTGTGTGGTGGTCACATGACTGTTTTGTCCATACTGTCCATGAGAGCCACTACTATAGACAAGAATGTGGCCTGTACCTTTTTTTTTCTAGATAGGGGCCAACTCTATTGGTATTAAAGAGGTACAGGAAAAGGAATTTTTAATACACCTACATTAGAAAGTTGTATAATTTCCTATCATATATATAATAAATAAAAACATTATAAAGACATTATAAAGTGGACAATCCCTTCAATTTAAAATCTTCTAACTATGGACAGGTATGTATCTGACACTAAAAACAAGCCTTGTGTAGTCTTATCCTGCAGTCATGTATTGTCCTGCCCATAGTTCTTGCTAACCTGTGAGATGAAAGTAAGAACTAGGGGAAATATGGAAGGGAGCAGGGCCTAGGACAAAGGATAGATAGAGCAGACAGCCGCCTAGGGCAGCACTTCAATAGGGACTACATGTATATGTTCATTCAAAAAGCTTTCTGTTCTTGTACAATTGTTTAGATGCTGTTTCTAAGCAGCTGACAATGCTTTAGGTTGGGTCAGATGTCCATTTTCCTTTAGTTCATGGCATAAACCGATGCCCTGGGCACCAAGAAAACTTGTCCCACCAATGCAAGGGAACATGGCTGCAGGATCAGACTGCTAACCAGCTAATCAGAGAGCAGGTCATATGACCTAACAGAGACTGTTGCATCAACCAGGAATCATGTATCCAGCTGCAGGTATGCTACTGGCACTACAGTGCACCTAAAAGCAATTTTTAATGAAATAAGGGGAAAAAAAAAACCTGGAGTGATCCTTTAAAGTCTGTCTCTAGGTGAAAATGTAACGCTTGGTTCTTATGGATGGAGACTTGGCAGTGGGGGGAGACTATACAATACATCCAGTGCTGGGAAGCAGAACATCGTGTATGAAAGAAATGCAACAAAAACTGCAGACATTGTCCATAGTCACCACTCAGGTTCTAGTCCTCATTTGAAACTGCAGATATGAGAAATACATTGACCTGACTGATATATTGGTAATTTCTCCTCTGAGCTAAATGATTAGGAAGCCACCATAAGGTGCTTGTCTCCACGGCCGTTTTTTCAGACAGTTTTACAGACGGTTTTTGATTTTGTAAACCGTCTATAAACCGGCTGTCAAACTTTTTCACTGACCTCCATAGAAAATCTCTGCAGCGGTCCCTACTGCATGGATTTTCCACGGGATGGTTTTTTAGATCTCCACTGGTCCGAAAAAGATTGAACATGTTCACTCATTTGCCCGGTTTTCGGGCGGAATATGAACCTGTCAATGTGAAGGGGGAGGGCTTTTCTCCACAAACCGTGGAGAAAAGCCGCCCCCCTGTGTACACAGCCGCTAAAACAGAGCAAATACCAATTGGAATTTCCGACTACTATTTGCTCTATGCCGTGGGGACATGCCCTAAGGGTTGTAGTCAAGCAGGTTCTTTCTGGGCATTACGCCAGCATGGGCTATGCTATACATTACATATAAAGTCTTACTTATCACTTTGTAGCAACTCTTTGCATCCTGGTATTGAAAAGTACGGTCACATCCGCTACTTTGACAGATACACTCATTGTTCACAAAGTCGCAGCCATAGCGAGTGCAGGGAAAGCTGAACACATGGTCAGAATCAGCTTGAAAAGAAAGAGAAAAGCAATCATGAAAAATTTGTTTCTGTCCCTTCTTTTTTTTTATTTTTTTTTTAAATCACCGCAACCACACAAGCACTTAGTGGACTACAAATTGCTTACTTTGGAGATTGTTGGGGGTTCTGGTTGGTACAAATATGTGTAGAAGTTGGGCGCAACCGGTGATGAACAATACTGATTTATTATTCAGTGCTGGAATAAAGAGTTAGGAACAGCAACACACTTGTGTAACTGCAAAGCGGGAGCCGCGCGCTATACTTTCACTCTTCTGACGTGTATGTTAGTAGCTCGCATGTGGGACAAGAGTCTCCCTCTCTATCCACACTCTGTATCTATGTGTCCTTGTATTCCAGTCCTCTCCCCGATGTGTTGAATCTCCAAATCTGCTACACCGAGAGGAAAATGGGCAGTCAACTTGGCTACATTTCAATCAAGAGACCTCACTAGTGCAGTCTCTCTTCCTCTGCTCTCTCTCACTCCCTCTCATTGACTGACTCTTTCTCCCTAAACTCCCAGTCTTTTCTTTTCTGGTGTTCCTCCATCTCTGCTGCAACCTCCTACTCTGATGACATCTAGGGGCAGCCTCACTAATTGCTGGTCCCAGCCTTAAAAACTCACAGACATAAATCTAATTTTACCTATTTGGGTTATATTTGTAGCAAAAATTCACAGTGAGAGAAAAAACCCAAATAAAAAATAGCTTTTACTTGATATGCATTAAAAATGCCCTTTCAACGAAGGACAACAGCAAAAAACACCGTAGTTTGTTCTCCTAGAGAGAGAAAAAAAAAAAAAAAAAGAAGATTGTTGGTCCCTCTAAATCCAGATACACCATACAGTAGTGCTGACCCCAAGGGTGAAATAGCCCCCTTCGGCAGAGTAATCGCCCCAACAAGAGCGGCCCCCCCCTATTGAGAGCGCACCCTAAGTTAGGCACAACCGCTAAAATAATTGCTACAAGGGTACCAGCAAAATTCCCATATATGATCCAAAAAATCTAGGAGAAACAAGTCTATACATATAAAATTATTCTTAGTCAGATACGCAAAAAAACCACATATTTTCTTGTGTAGTTGTTCAAAACCCGACGCGTTTCCCCCCATGAATTTATACAGGGTTCATCAGGGGTAAAGAGGAACATTTAACCACAAGACCAATACCACAGCATATATAAGCTAATAAAAAAAATAAAAAAAAGATACTTAGCAATGATGTCCTTAATGGTGGTAATGCCGTCAAGATAATTCAAGGAGATGCTAAATCTTGATGTGTCTGATGTCCCAGTGTAGACGTCACTAGTCCCTGGAGTCGATTGTTCTTAGCAATCGAATTGAGGCCTTAACAACTGACTTAACGACTGTTAGCAAATTCACAGCGCAGTAAGTTATATGTCTTCCAGTATACGTAATAGGATGCCCCAGTAAGTTATATGTTTCCCAGTATAAGTAATAGGGTCTCTCAGTAAGTTTTATGTCCCCCAGAAGGTTGATATATAGTGTATAGGTCTCCCTGTGGGTAGATATATGTTATATGTCCCCCAGCAGGTATATAGGCAGGTTATAAGTCCCCCAGTAGGTATATGGGCAGGTTATAAGTCCCCCAGCAGATATATAGGTAGGCTATAGGTCCACTGGGTAGGTATATTGGCAGGTCATAGGTTCCCAAGTAGGTATATAGACAGGTTATAAGTCTCCCTACAGGTATAGAGGCAGGTTATAGGTCACCCAGTAGGTATATAGGCAGGTTATTGATTCCCCAGCAGGTATATAGGCAGGTTATAGGTCCCCCAGTAGGTATATAGGCAGGTTATAGGTCCCCCAGTAGGTATATAGGCAGGTTATAGGTCCCCCAGTAGGTATATAGGCAGGTTATAGGCCCCTCAGTAGGTATATAGGCAGGTTATAGGTCCCCCAGTAGGTATATAGGCAGGTTATAGGTCCCCAGTAGGTATATAGGTAGGTTATAGGTCATCTAGCAGGTATATAGGCAGGCTATACATCCCCAAGAAGGTATATAGGTAGGTTATAGGTTCCCCAGCTGGTAGAGAAGTCTAATGGGCTAATTAAAAATATAATTCTAACAGTACTGACCTTTCCCCTGCTCACTGAAGCTGTTATTGCTCCCGGTTTTCCCACACAGTCGGTGTGACATCATCAGGCCACGCAGGCAACGTAGCCTGCAATTGTATGTGCATACAGAGGACGCACTTACAGTTAGTCCCTGGCGCCACCGTCATCGCTGATCGCCAAGGTCCCAAGCCAATAGCTTAGTGACCGGTATCGACTTGGGACCTTAATGATCGGCAGCGGCAGCAGATAGCAGCAGTGCCGGGGACTATTGTCACTTGAGGAAGAGATAAGACCAGGATGCACATTGGGAAAAAGGCGGGGCTAGACTTTGGTGGGTGGGGCTCACACCTGCTCATGAATGAGATTTGAGGGGTAAATACTCTAAAACTGCTGCATCTTACAGAATAAGGGGCACAGCGCTGGAAGAAAGCAGGTCTGACACTAGCTTGTGCTGCCCTCAGCAAGGGGGGCATAATATATGTGACAGGTTCCCTTTAATGACAACACCATTTAGAGCTCTGTAGCCTTGTATGCTACATTTTATAAATCTCCTGCAGTCATGTCACTGTAACAGGAATAGCTAAGAACAGAAAAGATGATAAGCCAATCACTGCTATAGATCGGCCCACTGCCTGACCAGGAAGTGTGAGTCTGAATTTGGCTGTGGTTCTGTGAAACTGCATGGTGAGACAACCCCTTTAAAGGATTTGCTGCTAACTTCTTGGTGCCAGAAACCATGGGACACCTCCAGAGGTCTTGTAGAGTCCATGCTTCAACGCTCTTTTGGTGGCACCTACAGATTATTAGGCAGGTGGATTTAATGTACTGGCTGACAGAGGTTTACTATAACACTTACAATATGGGTCAGCAATATGTATACAACTGTACAAAATATTACAGATTAACAAAACATTGATGCACTTACGGATCATACCAGGGTTCACAATACAGAGGTATGTATTTGGAGAGTGAGAAGTCTGCTATGCAAGTACGCTTAGTCACACAGTCACACATTCCCATGACTTTATAACAGCCAGACTGCTCGGGACAGTTCTCATCATCATCTTCGGCATAATGTGATGGTCTACTGTAACCAGGCAAATCTGTAGTGAAGAAAAATAGGATTAAAATGATTGGAGGCATATGACTCTCAGCTCCTACTGACCAGACAGCAAACATTGTTGGCTAGCTACCAGGCTTCATTGTCAGTTCCCACCAGCACCAGGTCTTCCAACGCCGTACTAGAAACCTGGTCCATCTGGATACCTCGCAATTCCCTACTGTGTATACCAAGAAGCAATACAGAGCTTAAAGGGAATTTATCCCCATTTTTCTCATTAAAACTAGATCCTGATATATCTTTTTCTTCTCAGTTGTTTTTATTTCTAATACTAGATTTTTTTAAATTCTGTTCTCTGTATATGATTATGGGGCCAGCCATCCTGCCTGGATTGCTTTAAACAGCATTTAGAGAGATGCTTTACTGTAGCTTCATGGACATAGGAGCCTGTGAACAGGAGCAGTCCCATTGACTTCTATAGGAGAGTTTTCTATGACCTGGGAAGACATCAGTGTGCAGAGACGGGGAGCTGTGACATCTATTGTGACTGGTGGATCCTGTGTTATCTATACACATTGGTGCCACCTTTCAGTGTAATCCTGCCTGTGCTGATAATGAGGAGACTGCTGAAAATATTTTCTCTACAGAACAGGAAGTGTCAGACTATTATTAGGCCTAGTGCCCAAAGTGAAAATGTTCGCTTTTTAAAAAATATTGATAGTGATATTGAAAATTAAAAAATAAGTCAAAAATTCTCAAAAAATGTGCTTAACATAAAAACGTGAGTCAAACAATAAGTCATTTTCTGATGACACATTTTCTTTACAGGAGTTCTCCAATTTGGTAAATTCGTACTTGTTAAAAGGGTTGCTTTAAAAAAAAAAAAAAATCTTACAACATAGTGTTCTCTCTGCTGGGATCACTGATAATCAGTGATTAAAATGGCAGCAAGTGTTCAATTTCTTTGCAGCGCCTCCACAATGAAGCATTGCATTACACAGAATCCATTCATACCAACGGGTTGTCTGTGCAATGAAGGGCAGGATGGGTCCTTCAGAACTAGAGACACTCTTTGAATCTACTCTCTATGCAGATCAAAAAGTAAGGATCCTGAGCAAGGAACCCCCCTCTATTAATTCAATATCCCTAATAGGGGATCTAAAAATGAGTTTTCTAAACTGAACATTTTGGCTATGTTCACACGGCTTAATTGCGGGACGTAATTACGCCCCGCAATTACGCCGTGTGGACGGGGGCGGGGCGGGAGCGGGAGAGTAAGCGGGGGCCGGCACTTCGCCGGCCCATAGACAATCACTGCTAGCGGCGCGTATACGCCGCTAGAAAGTGACATGTCAATTATCTATGAGAACTGTGAATTACCGTAATGAATGGGCCGTTTTCGGCCCGTAATTGGCGCACTTTGGCGTGTAATTACGGACCGAAATACGGCCCATCTTAAGCCGTGTGAACATAGCCTTTCCATTAACTCCTTTAGCACCTGGCCCGAAAAGGCCTGACTCAGCTAATTTTTTAGTTTTTGCCTCCCTGCGTTTCAATAGTCTAACTTTTTTATCTAAGTGACACAGTTGTATGAGGAGGACTTGTTTTATGCGGGAGAAATTGTACTTTTGGCGGCGTATTTTTAGTTACAAATAAATTACTGCAGATATTTTTTTCCAGTGTGAACATAAAAAAGTGTTTTTCTGCATTTTTTTTATACCATTCACAATTCAGACTAAATGACCTGTTAGTTTAATTCTACAGGTTATTGCGGTCATGTAGGTACCTAGTATGTGTATTTTATATGAGGTTTTTTGTGAGTAATCTATGCACAATAATTTTTTCATTAAATATTTATTTTTTATTATATTTTTCCACACTTTTTATGTTTTTTTTTTCCTTTTTAAAAAAGAAAAAAAAATTCCATTAAGGGATAATTATTTAACACTTTCTTTTACACTAAGTACTGCACAAAATTTTTTTCATAATTTTTTTTTATTTATTATATTTTTTCCACACTTTATTTTTTTTTCAAATCCTATTAAGGGATAACTATTTAACATGGTTTTTTTACACAACGTAATGCACAATAATTTTTTTCATTAAATGTTTATTTTTTATTTATTATATTTTTTCCACAGTTTTTTATGTTTTTTTTTTCCTTTTTAAATCCCATTAATGCATAACTATTTAACACTTTTTTTTACACTAAGTAATGTATTTTAAACCACAAAATACCGGTCACAGAAAAACCACGAAAATAAATACAGACAGTCCCCGGGTTACGAACGGGATAGGGACTGTGGGTTTGTTCTTAAGTTGAAATTGTATGTAAGTCAGAACAGATATATTTAAATGTAACTTCAGCACAAAAGGTGTAGTTTTGGATAGTGCAGGGAAGGGTTTTTTACATTTGTTCTGCTGTGGCATGCTGGAACTTGTCATTCCATAGCTACTATCTGCTGTGGAACATGGAACTACAATTGCCAGCATGCCCCATAAGTCTCCGTTTGTAACTAGGGGACAGATGTAAGTCGGAACGGTGTAAGGCGGGGACTGCCTGTAATTCAAAAAGTTTATTAATAGCTTCTAAAATTTAACATACAACAATTAAAAGTGGTTATAACAAGTGGCAGGGTATCCACACTAATCAGAAAAATTTGACAAAAAAATAAAGAAAACATTAAATAATACCCACGTACTGTATATTAGTGAAGAAATGAACAGTGCAATAATAAATATCCTGTGCAAGTGTTATAATATCACTATTGTTCAAGATGTCATTTATAATATATTATATATATATATATTTTATATATATATATATAATATATATATATATATATATATATATATATATATATATATAAACATGATATTGTTAATGTGTCAAAGTGCACCATCCCAATAAATATAATTAATCATTGTGTAAGAAGATAAGACACTTGTAAGAAAAAGTGCCTGCATTATGACAAATCACATGAACATAGCCATGATTCCAAGATTAGATATATGCCAAAAAATAATTCAGAACAATAGAGTGCAAAAATAATTCCTGAAATATATTGCATAGTGACAATTTTACTCAGGTCATTGCTGGCAGAGTATATATAGCTTTAATTGTTGTATGTGAAATTTTAGAAGTTGTTAATAAACTTTTTGAATTATTTATTTTTGTGTTTTCTTTCTGTGACCGGTACTTTGTGGTTTATAGTATTCAGGTTTGGTCAGGATAAGAATTATACAGTGTTTTGCACATCTTAGTTGGTGTGTTAGTAATGTATTAGCATATTCATGTGTGCAAATACATTACACTGTGTCAGTCACAGGTAGCAGTCAAGGCAGCACACAGTGTGGCCTGACTGCAGACTTGCTATACAGACAGCCCTGGGGTTACTGTAGGTCTTCAGGGCTGACTGTTCAGACATTCCCAGGGCTCCATTGGGTCAATCAAAGGGTTAAACGCCAGGGATCGGAAGTTTCCTCCAGCCTCCGGCGTTAACAGAGAATGCTCTAGCAATGGAACTGTAATCTACCGCTGGGAGCTGCAAAACCCCTCTGTCTGCAACAACGTCTTTTGGCATCACTGCAGACAGAGCTGCACCGGCTGATTATTAATCCATGAGGACATATTGTATACATAAAGCAACTTTAGCTCAATAAATATAGAATAAAAATAGTAAAAGACTAATGAAGAAATACAGAAAATGATCAATCACTCCACAGAGCCACCACAGGAGTAATAAAGTATTTCACAATGTCCACTGAGATAAATGGGCTGCCATGTAACGCACAGATGTATCAGGTCCTCCACAACAAAAGATCCTCTATGTAGCTTTTTCAACTATCAGATAAGGGTCTTGGTCCCAGAATCTCCTTTCTATTGAGAATTCCCTAATAGGATATTGGAAATCAAAGCGCAGCCGCATGGTCACTGTATTATCTACTCCATGTCTGCACATACTCGTCCCTTGATGTAATACTTCATAATAATTGGCTTACCTTTGCATACTCCTCTGTCGGGGATTTCCACCAGCCCTGTACCGTTGATAGCTGCACATTTATAGCGAGAATCACAATAGCCAAATTCCCAGTCTGGGCCTCCACAGACCTCTCCTTCTTGCTTTGAACAATGATGACAGCACCCACATGGGTCTATAGCATGGCTTCCAGGGCAGGGAGTTATCATAGGTGGGCATTTCCTTTCCTCACACGCTGTGCAGTTGTAGGCCGAGTGTGCAGGCTGGAAAAAGTATGGAAAGATCACTAACAAGACCAAAACCAACATCATCGTCCCCAAAGTGATAGAAGCACTGGAGCCGGGTCTGTACTGATATAAGGCGTCGCTCCCTAGTGAAAATATTGGAATGAAGGAGCTTTTTATAATAAATGTATCATTGCACAATGGGCAGCACAGTAAACACCGCTGGGGGCAGAGAACTCCCCAGTGCAAACAAGGGACAAAGTGCAAGTGGTCACTGGTGTCCTCACCCAAAAATACCTCCCAGTATAAAAACAGCTACAGCGCTATTCGTGTTACCATAATCACTGACAGTATCAACTATGTATTGGGAAGTGTTGAAATTACCAAAATTTTTTTAAAGAAGCTAAAGTAGTATCAACAATGTATTGTGTAATGTTGAAATAATTACTGAAATAAAAAAAAAAAAAAGCTAAAGAAAACTTTCCCATTAAATGGTGTTTTCAAAGTCAGAGAACAGATTTAGATTTAGTTTGTTCAATTGTCTTTCATTTGGCCAAAAGCGCTCTTAACGCCTAATAACGGCATAGAATGCGCCTGATTTATGAGCCCGCTATACAGCGGGTCATAAATCAGGCGCATTCCAGCGCTTTGAAAGTGGTCTACCTGTTCCAGCAGTAATGCTCCTAGAATTGCCATAACGAAGCTATAAATCTATAGCTTCACACAGTTCTAGAGCGCCCCGCTTCCCGCCCAGGAGTGGCGTGCAGGAGATTTAAAAATGTATGAACAGAGCCGCGCCTGATATCGGTCTGAAAAGATGCTAGATATCTGGCGCAACGCAATTTATACATGTCGCCCTAAGATTCTGAGGCTTTCACTTGGCAACTCGAAGCTTCAACTCCCTCCATAAGTTTTCCATGAGATTAAAGGGGATTTGCCATGATGTAATGTTGACGTGGGATCCTCCAAAATGGGTTTTTAATTACTTTTCTAAATATATGTGATTACAAAAATTGCAGTCTGAGAGAGCTACAGCCTTCCTTACATGCCCTTGGTTACTTCAAAGAGTCTATTAGATACGGCCTGACAAAGCTGGACGGGCTTGCGCAGAGAGAGCTTCTTATCTGATGAGACTGAGCTGCAGAAGTTTTTAAGGCACCGGGTAGCAATATGTTTTCTTTTGTATACAGAAAAAACTAGTTGTAGTGTGATTAGTAGGGTTGAGCGATTGCGTTGGCTATCGAGATCGAGCGATAGTCGATAGTTGGCCGCTATCGATAAGGTTTTTCGATAGTGAGCATCGATTATGAGCGATTACCATTAAAGTCTATGGGAGAGCAACAACACCTTCATTATTACACCCAAACAAGGCTGGAGAAGCTGAAATTAACATCCACAACAGTCAAATGGATACGTGCTACATCTTAGGCAACACACTTAGGTTATAAAAGTCACAGAACCTTTCAATTTACCTGTGGTTAATATAGAATTGCTGTTTTAAGATTTACGTGGATGCTGCGTCAATGAACAAAGCTGGGTGCGCAAAAGTCAAAAAACACGTATTGTTATGTTTTCGTATAATACACGGTATTATTTGCACCTTTCAATTCACCTGTGGTGACTATGAATTGCTGTTTTAAGATTTACATGGAAGCTGCATCAATGAACAAAGCTGGGTGCGCAAAAGTCAACAAAAACACGTATCTGTTATGTTTTCGTATAATACACGTTATTTTTTGCACGTTTCAATTCACCTGTGGTGAATATAGAATTGCTGTTTTAAGATTTACGTAGATGCTGCGTCAATGAACAAACCTGGGTGTGCAAAAGTCAAAAAACATGTAACTGTTATGTTTTGTTATAATAAACGGTATTTTTTTGCACCTTTCAATTCACCTGTGGTGAATATAGAATTGCTGTTTTAAGATTTACGTGGATGCTGCTTCAATGAACAAACCAGGGTGTGAAAAAGTCAAAAAACACGTAACTGTTATGTTTTGGTATAATAAACGGTATATTTTGAACCTTTCAATTCACCTGAGGTGACTATAGAATTGCTGTTTTAAGATTTACGTAGATGCTGCGTCAAAGAACAATGCTGGGTACGCAAAAGTCAAAAAACAAGTACCTGTGATGTATTCGTATTATACACGGTATTTTTGGCAACAAACAACCTGTGCTGACTACAAGATTGCTGGATTGTAATTTAACTGCAAGGTGGATATATCAACAGTCACAGGTGTAATGGGTAAAATTAAAATGAACACATATCTGAAATGTATACTGATAATAAAAGTGGAGTTTTGCACCTAACAAAGAGACCTGCAGTTACTAGAAATGATGTGTATCCAATATAAGTTCAGGCTGCCCAATATCCAGGAAATATTTCAATAGCAAACTGTTAATAATAAAGATATTCCACTACAATGTCTACACTAAGTCTTGGTGAACTTTATCCAGTGTTCTTTATAGATAGAGCTTGTCTGTGTTCGCCCGCGGGGCCCCCCCCTGCTCCACCCGCCGTGAATTTACAGCGGTAGATGCTGCTTTAAAATTCTCTAGCTAACTACATAAAATCTTCAAATCTCTATAAACTACATTGGAAGGATCACAGCTACTAGTAGAGGTTTCTCTGTGCAGAAATAGACTAATTTCGCTGAGCTGTTTGGCCACAGGCAGAGCGCAGGTCCTAGCCCTATGAGACGCTGAGAGACACTGAGGCTGAAACAGGAAACGCTGTTCTATGTAAAACGAGGTCATGTGATTTTTCCAGCCAATCGCAACCATACACATCCCAGTCATGACGTCGCACACACATCTCACCCTGCTCTGTTCTGTAATCTGATTTGCTGGCCGCCAAAATTACAGGATGCGCCTAAAAAGGCGCGATCTTAATAGATGATGCTCAGATTTTAACCTTAATTATCGCATGATCTGGAAATTTCGATCACCATAAAAACCTTGCCGATTTCAACTTTGTCGATAAAAATTGCTCAACACTAGTGATTAGATACCTGCTTTATCTGATGACAGAGAACATGAAGAAACTTTCAAGCTACTGTGTAGAATAGGTGTTTCTCTTTGTATATAGAAATCCACAAGTTATAGTTTTTTTATTTCAGTGTACATGTCACAAGATCCCTTATGCAGCTCTGTGCTCTCCGCTGTGTGTGTCTCTCTCTCTTTCAGCTCTGTGATTTGTTTACATTACATTAGCATCTTAGCAGATAAGGCTCCTGACAGTGCAGTCTGAGGCTGTCTTGCTGACATGCTAATCCACTGTTGTACTGTTTATTATTTCACTTAAGTTTTGAGACGCTCCCTTGGATTCCTCACTCCTCACTCATTCCCTCCCCCTCTCCCCTGCAGCTTCATGACTCAGCGTGATTTGTTGACATTCTGCCTGGGCTGATAAGGAGAGGTAAGAATCTATCTCTCAGCAAATCCCCTTTAAGGTCTGAAGACTGGATAGGCCACTCCATGACCTTAATGTGCTTTTTTGAGCCACTTCTCTGTTGCCTTGACTGTATGTTTTGGGTCATTGTCTTGCTGTAAGACCCAGCCATGACCCATTTTTAATGTCCTGGCGGAGGGAAGGAGGTTGTCACTCAGGATTTTACTTTACATGGCTCACTGATGTGGTGAAGTAGTCCTGTGCACGTAACAGAGAAACACCCCCAAAAAATATTGTTTCCACCTCCATGCTTGACAGTGGGGACGGTGTCCTTTGGGACATAGGCAGCATTTCTCTTCCTCCAAACACGACGAGATCAGTTAATGCCAAAGAGCTAAATTTTTGTCTCATCTGACCACAGCACCTTCTCCCAATCACTCACAGAATCATCCAGGTGTTCATTGGCAAATTTTAGACGGGACTGCACATGTGCCTTCTTGAGCAGGGGGACCTTGCGGGCACTGCAGGATTTTAAACCATTACAGCAAAATGTGTTACCAATGGTTTTCTTGGTGACTGTGGTCCCAGCTGCCTTGAGATCATTAACAAGTTCCCCCTGTGTAGTTCTAGGCTGATCTCTCACTTTCCCCATGATCAAGGATACCCCACGAGGTGAGATTTTGCATGGTGCCCCAGATTGATGTCGAATGAAAGACATTTTGTATTTCTTCCATTTTCTTATTATTGCACAGCTGTCTGCTTCTCACCCAGCATCTTACTTATGGTTTTGTAGCCCATTCCAGCTTTGTGCAAGTCTATGATCTTGTCCCTGACATCCTTAGAAAGCTCTTTGGTCTTGCCCATGTTGTAAAGATTAGTCTGACTGATTAACTGAGTCTGTGGACAGGAGTCTTTTATAAAGGTGACTATTTAAGTCTGCTCTCTTTAATGCAGGTAACAAGTTGATTAGGAGCATCTAACTGGTCTGTAGGAGCCAGAACTCTTAATGGTTGGAAAGGGATCAAATACTTTCAAATACATTTTTTCTCTTTGCAAAATACAAATAAATTTATATAATTTATACAATGTGATTTTCTGGATTTTATTCTGGATATTCTATCTCTCAATGTTAAAATTAAACTACCTTTAAAATTATAGACTGTTCATGTCTTTGTCAGGGGGCAAACTTACAAAATCAGCAAAGGATCAAATAATTATTTCCTTCACTGTAACTGTTTTCACTCCGTGTTACAAGCCCTTTACGGATCCGTCTCTGGGACCGACAGGACGGACTCAGAGACGGATCTAAACAATTAGCAGGGAGATTCTCCCTGCTCGCTATGTGAAAAGTGCAGTGGCGTTCACATGACAGATCGCAGCTGCACCGTTCAAAAGCGCCGCTCGGGTCCATCTCTGAAAGAATTGCATGTCTAATTAATTAAGGGGCTTGGTCTGGATTCTGATTTTTTGAAGGTGTCTAGTCTGGGGTCTGAATGAATTTAGAGACCTTGGCCGACATGTCAGAAAAGAGGTACCGGCACGCCAGTTTTAAGGCGCATTAAATGAGTGTATAATGCGCCTGAATTAATTAACCTGTCAAAAATCTGGCGTGTGTTATACCTTGCATAGTATAATTGATGCACCTAATCTAGGCACATAAAAAATGTACTACTTTACTTTAATGCACCTAGTTTGGTGTACCAGAGTTCATTTATATAGAAAATAGGGCATCAACAGTTTTTTTTGATGCAAAATACACCAAAAAATGGTGCAGCCCTAATGGGATATGTTGCCCCAGGTCTCTAACATGCCCACTGTTAGAATCAGAATGCCTATCACTACTGTGTGGTGCTCTCAGAAAGAGACAGAACCTGTAAAAGTAATTCTGACATTAATTTAATGTGACAAAAACAACATGAAAATTGTTGAAAACCAACGGTGCGGTATATTGACCTTAACAAAAATGAAAGGGAAGGTGTAAATGCTCCCTAATGGGTCCACATGGCTAAATATAAATAACAATGCATCCATTCATTTACAGCAAGCAGAGGAAATACCGAAAAATTGAAGCACAAATCACATCGGAAAGTTGTGGATCCTCTATTTATTCAACGATTAAGTTTTATTTCAAATTAGATAATCTCTCAGATCATTTACTGTAGGTGAATACCTCTGTAAACTATACCCAGGTTGGTTGTGTTATCTGACCTAAGGGTTGAGCATCAAGGTTTTCCGTCTATCCATTGAATAATACATAGATTACCTTAAATGCACAAAAAAATTTGAGTAATTGTTTCTACTGCTAAACACATCCGAGTATGTAAGGTCTTATCTGTTTGAGCCTTTACCCTCCTTATATCTCTGTACTGACCTATTCAGATCCTAGCAAACAGATAAATTTATTGCAGCATCTTCCAGGGATCCCATCTGATTTCCAAACCATCACCTTTCTTTTTCCCATTGGGCAATTATTGTTGCATGCTTTGAAGTTGCAGGTGCATTCACTGGGTATGGTTGGACAACACTGCCCATAAGGAGTGTGAGGTGTTGTAGTCACAGAATCACTTGGACATTTCAGTGGTTCTACCTCAGGACACGTCACGTTGGCACACAGCCGATCTCCTGTAAAATAAGGCAGAAATAGTTATATGTTAGCATGTCCTCTAATGTTTTATTGGTATAGCACCAATGACTGGCATAGCCTGGTATACTTAGTGTGCTAGATACATCAAACCTTATCTACAAGGGTGGCTCAGTGGTCAGTGTAGTATAGAATGGTGGTTCAGTGGTTAACACTGTTGTCTTGCAGCGACGGGTTCCTGGGTTGAAACCCACCAAGGACAACATCTGCAAGAGGTTTCTATGTTTTCTTTGTGCTCGTGTGGGTTTCCTCTGGGTACTCCGATTTAATCCACACCCCAAAAGACACACAGAAAGGTTAATCTGCAAGTTAGACTATGAGCCCAAATGGGGACAAGGAGCAATGTGGATGTTGACAATCATTGTACAGCGCTGTGGAATATAACAGTGCTATACAGTATAAGTATACAAATATTTCTTGAAAAATCATCCCTAGTTTCCGAAATCATAAGGGGGGAAGGGAGGGCAGGTAAAATATCATACCCAAATGAGCCAGTGCAGAGATGTCAACCGGGAAAAACCATTCATAGGCTGATTCTCTAGCATGGGGGCTCCAGTGTCTTCTGGCCAAGTGGATATGAATAATAGTGGGTGTTTTTTTGCATCACAAGGATTAGCATATCCAACTTAAAGGGGTATTCCCACCTCATTTACTGTCCTGATTTTGCTGTCCTGATTTTGCTTTCTTTCACCGTTAGAGCAGTTCTTATCTCTTCTTGTGTACCTAAGTTTCCTTACCACCTTTCTCTGCTCTTGAAGCCCTTGGCCGAGATGGTGATATCACTGCCTGCTGTGTTGTATCTGCAGCACAGGAGCTGGCTTATGTTTCTTACTGACAGACTTTAACCCTTCAGAGCTCTGTAGCCTTTTCTCCTGCTGTTTAAACTCCCCTATCACCAATATCCCTCTAACAGGCTCAGCTAGTAATAGCAGAGCTGAAGTACCAATCACTGCTGTAGAATCACCCACAGTCTGAACAGGAATAAATAGATACCTTTCATGGCTGCAATGCTGGAACAATGGCTCAGTTTGAAGTACCATGATCAGAGGTGCATATTACTAACCCAGTCATTGCACATCAATCTCCTGATACATACTCCTAGTTATGATTTCCTGGGGGGGACAGCACTGTCTCTGTCTCCCATGATCCTATTCAAAATCACCACCCATAAAATTCCTGTGTATTATTACCACGTTAATACAGGTACAGACTGATGTTTGAGTGTTGGTCATGCTGTGTGTATTACCACACCTCCTGCTGCCCATGGCCATCCATTTTCCACTGGAGGTTTATGGTAAACTAAAAGGAGGGTCCATCTTTGCAAAATTTTTATATTATTCCTAAGTATCCAAGATGAACAAATTCAGCAACTTTGTTCATGAAAATATTCATAAAGACTATTTGCTTTAAAAGGGATATTCCACTTTATATTGATATTATTTATTTTGTATCCCATAGGAAATAGACAATCATCAGTTTTGTTGCTGTACCTCTTTTATCCGCTTAAGCCAGGCATCCTCAAACTGCGGCCCTCCAGCTGTTGGGAAACTACAACTCCCATCCTGCATTTATATAACCTATAACAGTGGGCATGATGGGAGTTGTAGTTTCCCAACAGCTGGAGGGCCGCAGTTTGAGGATGCCTGGCTTAAGCCCAAGGCCTGAAAAAGCCTTAACCCCTTAAGCCAAATGCCTGAAAGTACTTAATGAAACACAGAAACAAGGCCATACTCACAGCTCAAAGGCTGGACTGAAAACTGAACCCACTAAAGAGGCAACACTGGCCCCTATGCTACTTGGGAAAGATAAACAGGTACAGCTGATTGCTGAGCAGTAGCTCACATACCCCACCACTAGGGGAACAATTAAACTGCACATTAAATTGATATCTGTTCACACAGTATGCAGGAAAGCCACAGTGGGCTGTAAGCCAGCATGGTGCACCCCATGTATCTGCATTAATGGCACCCTTTTGTATCGCCTTATCTATATGCAATTATAATACCAGCAACCACCCCCCTTATACATTGAAGGTGTGTGAGTGATTGTCTTATTGGTATTTTTGCATTCGTGCAATCTCCCCATGTACTATACTGGGGCTTTTCTGCATACTGTGTGAACAGATATCAATTTAATGTGCAGTTTAATTGTTCCCCTAGTGGTGGGGTATGTGAGCTACTGCTCAGCAATCAGCTGTACCTGTTTATCTTTCCCAAGTAGCATAGGGGCCAGTGTTGCCTCTTTAGTGGGTTCAGTTTTCAGTCCAGCCTTTGAGCTGTGATTATGGCCTTTGTTTTTGTGTTTTTTTTAATAATTCATGTCCCATTTTTTCTGTGTTTTTTCTGTAAAGTACTTGATGCCCTCACTTTTTTTTTTAGGTTTTGAAAAAGAGGGGCAAATCGACTAACGAAGTGAAATTTTTTTTTAGAATTTCAGGAAAATTTTGGTTTCTGAACGAAGTCAATTTTTTGGGGGACTTGGGGTGAACAAGGTCTTTGATTAAAAAAAGGCTGCGAGCACAGGGCCACTGGGCAAAGCACTCTGGGAGGAAGAAGGGAAAAAGCCTGCAACATGTGCAGAGATGAAGCCAATCAGAGACCGGGGGCGGGATTTTGTACGTCCCCCCGCACTATAAAAGCCCGGGGCGCGACCTGGAGCTCATACCCCTCAACCCCCTGGTCGGATCTCCGCGGCTGAAATAAAATTTTACGAACTTTTTTAACAGCTTTTTTGTGGGTGCTCACTTGTCCAGAACGTTTTTCTCTATTCAATTCAATTTTTGGTGATTGGATCAAGTCCGTGTGGTCCAGGCAGCTGCATATACATTAAAGAGCCCGGAATTGGGGATTAAGCCGTTTTTCCCGTTGTATTCATTTAAAGAAACGCTTTTTATAATACCAAAAAATTTATTTTTGGTGCTCAATTTTTTTTTGCCAATTTAATCCAGGGGTTAATTAAGCGTTGTTTGGCTTTTGTGACCCCAAAAAAACCCCTTTTTTCAACCCCCCAAAAAATAAAATTTTCCTGTAGCAATAATTCACAAACGAAGGTTAATTAAATTTTTTCTCTTGATAGGTGGGCGTATAAAACACGCAATTGTAACAGCTACAAAGCTAGTAGTTATCCTGTCCTGCTATCAACATTTCTTTGCCGCCAATTTACAATCCAGGGTATACATTAAGCGTTGTTTCTTTTGTGCTGTGGGTGACAAAAAATAGAACGTCTTATTCACCACCCAAAAAATACAATATTTCCTGAAGCATAAATTCACAAGCAAGGTTACTTACAATTTTTCGCTTGTTGTGTAGCGTAGAAAACACACAAATTGTAACACGCCTACAAAGTAGAATGATTCCGGCTGCCTCAATTCTTTCGCGCAATTTTACATCCAGGGTTAATTTAAGCGTTGTTCATGGCTGCTGTAGTGACTCACCAAGAAACCGTCTTTATCGATCGCCAAAAAAATCAATATTTCCTGTGTAGCATAATTCACGAAGGCTAAGGTTAATTACAATTTTTTTCTCTTGTTGTGTAGGTAGAAAACACGCAATTGTACACGCTACAAACAAATAGTTTCCGGCTCCCTCAATTCTTTTGCGCAATTTACATCCAAGGGTTAAATAAGCGTTGTTTTTGTTCTGTGGTGGACAAAAAAATCCTTTTTCACCGCCAAAAACTACAATTTTCTTGTAGCATAATTCGACAAGCGAAGGTTAAATTACAATTTTTTTCTCTATGTTGTGTAGCAGTAGAAAACACGCATTGTAACACGCTACACAAGCTAGTATTTCCCGTCTGCTCAAATTCTTTTGTGCGCGCAATTTACATCCGGGGTTAATTAGCTTTGTTCGGCAGCTGTTGTGACACCAAAGAAAAACCGTCCTTTTTCCACCGCCAAAAAATAAAAATTTTCCTGTGGCTAATTCACAAGCGAAGGTTAATTACAATTTTTTCCTCTTGTTTGTGTAGCGTAGAAAACACGCACATTGTAACACGCTACAAAGCTAGTAGTTTCTTCTGGCTTGCTACACCTTTCTTTTGCGCAATTTACATCCGGGGTTAATTAAGCGTTGTTCTGCTGCAGTTGTGACTCTCCCAAGAAACCGTCCTTTACACCAGCCAAAAATACAAATTTTTCCCCTGTAGCAATAATTCACAATCGAAGGTTAATTTAAAATTTTTTTCTCTCTTGTTTAGTGTATCGTAGAAAACACGCTATTGTAACAACGCTTACAAAAGCATAGTAGTTTCCTGCTGCTCAATTCTTTTTGCGCAATTTACATCCAGGTGTTAATTAATCTTTGTTCTGCGCTGTTTGTGACCCAAGCAAACCGTCTCTTCTTTCACCGCCAAAAAATACAATTTTACTGTAGCATAATCTTCACAAACGAAGTTAATTACAATTTTTTCTCTTGTTGTGTATCGTAGAAAACACGCAATGGAACACACGCTACAAAGCTAGTAGCTTCCGGCTGCTCAATTCTTTTGCGCAATTTACATCCAGGGGTTAATTAAGCGCTGTTCTGCTGCTCTTGTGACTCCAAGAAAACGTCTTTTTTCACCGCCAAAAAATACAATTTTTTCCTGTAAAGCATAATTCACCAAACGAAGATTTTAATTACAATTTTTTTCCTCTTGTTGTATGCTAGGCCGTCAGAAAACGACGCAATGGTAACAGGCTACAAATGCAGTAGTTTCCTGCCTGCTCAAAATTCTTTTGCGCAATTTACATCCAGCGGGTTAATTAACGTTGTTTTGTCAGCTGACAGGGTGACAAAAAAGATCGTACTTTTTTCACCGCCAAAAAAATACAATATTCTTGTAGCATAATTCCACCAAGCGAAAGTGTTTAAAATTACAATTTTTCTCCTTCGTTGTGTACAAGCGTAGAAAACACGCAATTGTACATAACTCACATCGCTACAAAGCTAGTATTTGCCTGCAGCCTCAATTCTTTGTGCCGCAATTTACATCCAGGGGTTAATTAAGCGTTGTTTTCTGCTGCTGTTGTGACTCCCAGAACCGTCTTTTTTCACCGCCAAAAAAATACAATTTTCCTGTAGCATAATTTCACAAACGAAGGTTACTTAAAATTTTTCTCTGTTGTGTACGTAGAAAACACGCAATGGTAACACGCTCAAAGCTAGTAGTTTTCTGCTGCTCATTTCTGTTTGCGCAATTTACATCCAGGGCGGTTTAATTTTAAGCGTTGTTCTGCTGCTGTTGTGACTCCAAGCTACCGTCTTTTTCCACCGCCAAAAAATACACATTTTCCAGTAACCCGCATAATTCACAAACTGAGTGTGCGGAAGCGTTGGCGGAAAATCCGATACTCTGCGGAGTCAGTCTTATTGCTAAGACAACGGAGGAAGCCGAAAAAGGGTATATGTAAGAATCTGTGGCATAAAGTGAAGCGTGCCAGGAGCTAACCGTTTGGCAACACGGCCCCTGCGTCATCACAAGCAGCGTCACCATCCTGTGGCCTAGGAGAAACGAGGCTCAGATTGGTGGTCCGAGTCCGCCGCCGCAGCAAACAGCAGCAGCAGCAGCGCCCTGTGGCACGCATGCCATTTGCAGCAGTCAAGGCTCCACCACCTCTGCAGAAGGGAGGCTGTTTTCATTGTGAACATCATCTCCCGGTCCAGATGCTGCTGCTCCTCGCTACTCCATGGCGCCATCAGTCGTTCAAGCGAGGGCGATAAGCAAAGAGACAACAGTATGCGTCCCTAACCCTCCTAAGGTGCAGCAGCTGACCGTTCCGCCCTCCTGTCCAAGTTGTTGGTACTCGCAGTCCCTCCCTTTCTCAAAGATGGTGGACTCCTGCACCATTCAGAGAACTAATGGCTTGTGCCGACCGAGATGAGGAGAGTTCCAAAGCCGTAATTTCTTTTCCGAAAAAGGCAGTACCAAGCACTACTTCATAAATATGTAGAACAGAAGGTGGGCCAGTCCCTTAAGCTTATCGGGTTTGTTCCAAGGTGCATGGCAGCGCGGACTCTGGAGCTGTAACTACGGTCAGGGCCAGTACATGACCTTTAAACGGCCCACAGGGTGAATGTGGCTTCCGGCCAGGCACACACTACACCAACATCTTGGGCAGCGAGACCGCCCGCTTTCTTCTTCTCGCTCAGCGTGTCCAAACTGCTGCTCCTGCGCCAATGTCCGCCCACCTCCTCCTCCACCACCACCACCAATCTCAAGCCATCACAAGTAACTGCTCCATCATACGCACATGTGTAAGGGGCACAGCAGCGGTGTCCCCACGCAGTTCTACACCTGGCCTCTTTGCCTCGGTGAACGAAGTCACACAGGGTAGGAACTGCTTCGCGTCATGCAGGCAAGAATCGATGTGAGTTGGCTTTCTTCCTCCGCGCCAACTGCAAAATGGAACCATGGTGACGGACAATGGGAGGACACGTGTCCGGGCTGCTGCAAACCGAGGAGGATGGTCCATGCGCCCTGCATGGCGCAACAGTGTTTTAATCTGGTTGTAAAAGGTTCCTGAAGGTCTTCCACCGATCTTCAGCGATTACATGAAAATGGCCAGGAAACTGTGCATGCACTTTATCCATTCGTAACAAAGCCAGGAACACCCTCCCTCTGAGTTGCAGCGGCAGAACGGCCCTTTCCCCCAACACACTCTGATATGCGATGTTTTCCACCCTTTGGAATTCCATCCAGCACCATGTTGGACGGACGTATGAACAGAGAAAGAGCCATTAACGGATTTTTTTGATGATCCAGCAGACAGAAGTACCCCCCCCCTGGAAACTTTGATGTCAGCCAGTGGCAGCTCATGCGTGACCCCGCCTTTGTTAGGCCACTTCGAGGAAGGGCGACGTTATTTGTCAGTCCGCAGGACTACAAGGTTGAATAACGTCTTCCACGTCTGCTTCATGTCCCTGGAACAGATGTGTAAGAATCCTGTCTTGCAGGGGATGGAGACGTTGCGACACATCTCGTGGCCACATGAGTCCGGTGGGGACTGAAATGGAGGAGACGGAGGACATTGGAGCAGAAGCATTGTCTGGTGTGAAATGAGTGCGGATTTTCAACCCAGGTGACAAAGGAGCATGAGCAGCTGGAGGAGGTGTATGGAGAATGAGGAAGACGAGCAGATGACCCCCAAGCACCGTGGGCAGTATACATGGAAAAGGAGGCAGGGAGGCCCTCAGAGTCACTTGTGCAGTTGGCCCGCAGCATGCGTAGGTGCCTGGCTAGTGACAGCCGAATAGTCAGCAATCCCGGCAGAGTGGATACTTCTGGCCTCTCCACCCTATTGGACCCTCCGCAACCACCCCGTCCAAAATCGGAGCCTTTTTCCCAGTTCTATTGAGAGGGAGGACAAACTCAAATACTAAGAGGGAAATCCTCCGTAATCAGTTGGGACGCTGCCTATGTGCGGCAACGTCCCTCCTCTGAACAGGTCTGACCGGGGGGTGTTCCTCAGCGCTCACAAACTATCTGCCAGCGGCTGGCTGGGGAAGGTGGTGGGGTAGGAGCAGTACCACTCCATTAGCAGTAACCTAAGTCTGGAGTCACTGATGAGCAGCTTCCTTCACCCGCCTAGTGAGGAGGGTAGTCGCCCACAGCAGTCAGCAGCAGGACCTGAGCAAGTCCAACAGGTTGGTTGCCTACTTGGAAAGCACTCTGCCACCCCAGTTAGAAGATCACTGACTACTGGGCAAGCCAACTGGATGTGTGGCCGCAACCTTGCCGAGTTTGCAGTAGAAGGCTGTCCTGCCCCGGCCAGTATTGGCATATAGCGGGTGTGTCCGTGCAGTGCGGGGTCCAATCGTTAGACCAAGGAGAACCCGCTTGGTCCACGGGAAATGTGGAACGACTGACCTTTGTCAAGATGAATCAGGCGTGGATCAGCCATGATTTTCCACACACCAATGCCTTAGGCGTCAACTACAACAGCCATGACCGCCTCACCCACAATTTACTGTGACGAAATTAGTCTGGGATCAAACCACCTGCCTCATCAGCCATTTAATCTGATGCCGCCATCCCCCCGCCTGATGCCACACATCTGCTGCCAGTTTCATTCTCCCATACTGCCCAACAGCCATCTTTAAACCAGGGACTGGTTAAGCCACCCACCACCACACTGTGTCATTGTGCCACTGTCTACCTCATGCTGCTGCGTGGCTGCTGCCGTGAACCTCCACACTGTAGGTCAATTGGTCCACTCTGTGGCCTACTCCTGTTTTTTTTGCCGACCTCCAGAATGTCATTGTGCACTGTCTGACCTCATGCTGCTGCTGTGGGCATGCTGCCGTGACGCTACACACTGTGTCATTGTGCCCACTGACCTGACCTCATGCTGCTCTGTGGCTGCTGCAGTGACCTATACTGTGTCATGTGCCACGTCTGACCTCATGCTGCTGCTACCGTGACCTACAGCACTGTGTCATTGGTGCCACAGTCTGACCTCATGCCTGCTCCTGTGCTGCTGCCATTACCTCCACACTGTGTCTTGTCCCACGGCCTGGTGGCCTACTTCCTGTTTATTGCTACCTCCAGAATGTATTTATTGTGCCAACTGTCTCACCTCATGCTGTCTCCTGTGGCTCTGCCCGTACCTTACCACACTGTTGTCACAATTGTCCTAGTTGCCCCAACTTTCAAAATAAAAAAGTAGGAGACTTCAGTGGCGTCCGCCCATC
Source organism: Phyllomedusa bahiana (assembly GCA_025379985.1). Taxonomy (NCBI): domain Eukaryota; kingdom Metazoa; phylum Chordata; class Amphibia; order Anura; family Hylidae; genus Phyllomedusa; species Phyllomedusa bahiana. The sequence goes on along the minus strand of JAODAL010009500.1, from coordinate 15,418 downwards.
TGTCCGGTATGCCACGCCTCTCAAAAAAGCCACACCCGCACTCCACCAAACTAGCATAACGGCTTTGGAAGAAATCCGGTAGATGCCCTTATAGCCAGGATAGTAGCCCCCCCATAACCAGTAGTGCCCCTTACAGGCCGTAGATGCCCCCTTGTAGCCAAGAAGATGCCCCCCTCTTTAGCCAGGTATAAGCCAACATTTTTGTACGGCCAGGTCAGATGCCCTCCTTTGTTAGCCAGTAGATGCCCCCCTTTTGTTAGCCAGGTAGGTGCCCCCCTGTTGTTAGCTCCAGGAAGGTCCCCCCCATTTTGTTAGCCAGGTAGGTGCCCCCATTGATTAGCCAGGAAAGTAGCCCCATTGTTAGCCAGGTAGTGCCCCCGATTGTTACCAGTAGTGCCCCACATCTGTTAGACCATGTATGCCCCCATTGATAGCCGGTAGTGCCCGATCTGTTACCAGGTAGTGCCCCCTCTGTTACCAGGTAGTGCCCCCATTGGTTGCCAGGTAGATGTCCCCATTGGTTGCCAGGTAGTGATGTCCCCATTGGTTGACCAGGTAATGTCCCCTCTGATAGACCAGGTAGTATGTCCCCTCAGTTAGCCAGGTTGTGCCCCCATTTCATTTAGCCATTAGTGCCCACATCTGTTGTCCAGGTATGCCCCCTTTGTTGCCAGCTAAGGTAGTGCCCCCCCTTTGTTGCCAGGTAGAGAGCCCCTTCTGTTGCCAGGTAGTGCCCCCATATCAGTTACCAGGTAGTTGACCCCATCGTTAGCCAGGTAGTTCCCCCTTTGTGTGCCAGGTAGTGCCCCCTTTGTTGCCATGTAGTGCCCCTTCTGTTGCCAGGTATGCCCCCATCGTTAGCCAGGTAGTGCCCCCCATCTTGTTACCAGTAGTGCCCCTTTGTTTGAGGCCTAAGGTAGTGCCCCCCTCTGTTGCCAGTATGCCACCCTCTGTTGCCAGGTATGCTCCATTGTTGCCGTAGTAGTGCCCCCATTGTTGCCAGTAGTGCCCCAAATCGTTAGCCAGGTAAGTACCCCCCATTGTTTGTCAGGTAGTGCCCCCCTCGTTCGCCTCCAGGTAGTACCGACCCCCCATTGATTTCCAGGTTAGTGCCCGAAATTGTTGCCAGGTATGCCCCCATTGTTGTCCCAGTAGTTGCCCCTGCTTCTGTTACAGGTAAGCCCCCTAAAAAGCTAATAAAAATAAAATAAAATAAAATCCACTTACCTACCAGCTCCTGCCGATCTTCATTCAGCGGACGCAGGGGAAGTGAGAGCAGACCGGCGTCACTCCCCTGCAAGCCGCGCGTCACTTCCCCCTGCGCCGCTACCTGTATGTGCGGCGCACACACCGGCACAATGAGACTGCTGCGGGTGAGGGGTGACCCTCAGCGCCGCAGCGGCCGGCTTCAACCCGCCTGTAGAGCGGTCCGAGCGGCGCAAGAGTATCGCACCAGCGCTACCTTGCGCCAGCGTAATTTTAAAAAGGACCCCCCGGCCGCCTGCGGCGGCGGGAGAATGCCTACTCCCACTACCCTCCCCCCGGTCGGGCGGGAGGGTACCCCAATAGCGGGACCCCCCCGCCAAAAACAGGGAGAGTTGGCATGTATGGTCATTGTCCACTCTGTGGTGCCTACTCCAGTTTTTGCCACCCATCTGCAGAATGTCATTGTGCCACTGCTGACACCATGCTGCTGCTGCCGGAAGACCTACACACGTGTCATTGTGCCACTCGTCTGAACCTCATTCTGTCGCTGTATGGGGCTTCAGCCGTGACCTACACACTGTGTCAAATGTGACCACTGTCTGACCTCATGCTGGCTGCTAAGGCTGGCAGCCCGTGAACCTTCCGCATCTCAGTCCATTGTATTCCACTCTGTGGCCTACTCCTAGTTTTTGTTGCCCCACCATCCAAATGGTTCATTGTGCCACTGTCTGACCTCATGCTGCTGCTTGCTGCCGCAGTCACCTCCACACTCTGTCACTGATGTTGCCACCTTAGCCCTCTGCTTGTTTTTTTTCCAGCTGTCGCTGGAATGACTTTAATCAGGCTACATTCCCCCTTTCAGTTTTTTGGTCAGTTTTGCCCTCTTAAAGTGCTCAGGGGAATTTTATAGTGAAGCGATTCTAAAGAGCGGCGGCAGTCATGTGCGTGTCAATACTAAAACACAAAACATTGTAATGAAAGAACCGAAACCAAGCTCCCTCGTGCATATTTAAGCATGGCACAACGTTCTACAGGCACCCTGCAGGCTCTGTGCAGCCTAGGAAAATATCTTCTTATTAACGTGATTCGTGCCGAAGTAATTCAGAACGAAGATATTTTTGCCGAGAAATTCGGCGAAGTGAACGAAACGAATTTCGGGAAATTCACCCATCTCTAGTTTTGATGTTTTTTCAACAGTCTTTACTCTTTTATTTTTTCATTGATTCAGTTGTATGAGGCCTCGTTTTATGTAGGAGAAATTCTATTTTTGGGAGGCATAGTTTGAGTCTACATATAAATTACTGCAACATTTTTAAAATAATTTTTTGCAGCGTAAACACTATAAAAAACGTATTTCTGCATTTGTTTTGTTGAAATAATTTTTGACACCATTCACATTTTACATTAAATAACCTGTTAGGTTAATTATACAGGTTATTATGGTTGTGTGGATACCCAATATGTGTACATTTTTTTGTGTAATCTATGCACAATCATTTATTATTACAATTTTTTACTTTTTTATTTATTTTTTTCCACAATTTTTATGTTTTTAACTTTTTAATCCAATTAAGGGATAACAATTGTACACTTTTTTTTTTTTTTTACACTTAATAACATTAACATACTCCTAAAACATTACAGTCTGTGTCAGTATGACCCAGGCTGCAGTCAGGGTAAAGCACAGTGTGCCCTGACAGCAGGCTTACTATGCGGATAGCTCTGGAGCTACTCTAGGTCCCCAGGCCTGTCTGTATACACATTCCCCAGGCTCCGTCAGGGACTGGGAGTCCCGATGACCTAATAAAGCAGGGTGATCACCTTTCATTATGTTGCAGTCACAGACCATGGCAATCAAAGGGTTAAAGTCACAGAAAGCGAGAAAAAGGCAGCTCACCTCAATATTGTAGGTCGATAAACCTGTGGCGATATCTCTGCCAAATCCGCGTCAGACCCGCAATCCATGTAAAGTCCCAAGAAGCAAAGATGGATGAGCACCAGTCAGGATAGACATAAAATCCAAATTTATTAAAGAATACAGATAAAAAGCCACAATGTAGCCACAATCCACAGCATGTGCAGAAGAAAAAAGATGTTCGAGGGGTGACCAGCTGACGCCTTTTCCGGCCCGTACATGGCCCTTAGTCTAAGCTACAACCGAGTGTTGCCGCTACCCTCTTATAGAATGTGCTAAAAACCTAATACACAAGATGATTACCAAACAAATTACACCTGGTAGAACTTACCCAGAGGCGCGCGCTTCTCCGCATAATTCCGCTAATCCTTACCGGAAGCCGGAAACGCAAGCATTTGCTATTAGGTCATTTCCGGACTTGGAACACATCTTTGGCTTCTTGTTTCTTCTCCGGACAGTTCATCGACGTTCCGGGATTTGGAAAACTCAAGCTTCACTGCATGCGATTTCTGGCATCCGGTAAGGAATAGCGGAATTAAGCGGAGAATCGCGCGCCCTCTGGGGTAAGTTCTAACCAGGTGTAATTTGTTTTGGTAATCATCTTGTTGTATAAGGTTATTAGCACATTCCATAAGAGGGAAGCGCACACTCGTTTGTAGCTTATACTAGGGCCCATGGTAGGTCCCAAACGCGACACTGGTCACCCCTCTGATCATCTTTTTTTCTTTGCACATGCGTGGATTGGTGGCTACATTGTGGCTTTTTATCTGTATTCTTTAATAAATTTGGATTTTATGTCTATCCTGACTGGTGCTCATCCATCTTTGCTTCTTGGGACACTACATGGATTGCGGGTCATGACCGCGGATTTGAGCACAGTATCGCCACAGGTTTATCGACATACAATATTGAGGTGAGCTGCCTTTTTCTCGCTTTCTGTGACTTTTGCTTACATGCTATTGGCTTGCTCTCCCTCATGCCATTACTCTCATGAATATATCTGCATAATTGCACTTCAATAGAGTATTTTTTCCACAGACGTGTTGCTATCACCGCATACATCATGGCCCATGCCAAAGGCAGGGATGAAAAAGCTGCAGCGTGGTTGTTTTCCATAAAAAGAAATATTACTGATCAGATGGGTTGTAGATTTTTGCAATGAACTTAAATCCTTACACGAAAAATTGATGTCACAAGAACTAACGTATTTAGTTGGGATGTTACCACCCTGCGCAACTATTTGAAACAGAATATGAATACCCAGGGGACTCAGAAATGAAAAAGATACCCCCTACCAATATTCTGAAAGATTTTTGTACAAAATGGAATCCAAGATATTAAGTAAATTGCTATCCATACAATGATGAAACTCATCACGAAATGTGAAAGAATAACAAGTAGGGTGTATCTCCAAAAAAAGGATATAAGGCAATTGGAACTGAATATCCTAAATTTCAAAGAGTTTACCAACATTTTGAACAAGATCTACAGAAAGTCCGTGATAATATAGCCAAAAAATGGAGGAAAACAATTATGACAATTAAGACAACGATAAATTTGATCGGACAAATTAACTCCTATAGAGAAAGACCAGGTCTATAAGAATGGGCAGGAGATGTTGTCCGACACTCCCGCATTCCCATACTAAACCTAGAGGAGGAGAATAGCTGGCTAGAAACATCAAAAGAAAGAGAGTTAGCTTCAGTTCTTTGACTCTGTATCCCAAGGAAAGAAAGAGGATGAACGTGACATCAGATGAAAAACAGTCGCATCTATACTACCATTATGCTCCACAAAATCTGTCCAATTACAAGCAATCTAAAAATCGCTTAAACCTGCAAAAAACGGACAAGAGAAGTGCGGAAGAACGGCATAAAAGACAAAGACAAAGAAAAGAGACAGACCAGGAAAAACAAATAATTACTAACTCTGACACCAATGTTGATGTCCTCAATTTATCAACATGTGAACTTACTCCCAAACAGGAGAAATTATTACTTTTGGGACTCAATTTTGGTCTTGAGGAAAATTTTGATCTTTTTTCCTACCTTGAAGGATATTTAACCGTTTTGTCCGTTTACTCACCTTACGCCGTAATTTTTGGAATACAGGGAAGCTAGTCAGGGAAGTGTATAGGGGAAATTCGGTGTTGGTAAATAAATACAGCAATCTTGCATGTAAAGAGTGCAATTGGTCCCTATTGTTTCTATAGGATTTAGCCCAGGACTCTGGTATAACAGAAACTAAATAGATAACATCTTTAGTCAGGGAAATTAATATTGCCAACAAGGGATATTTACCCTATTAACTCAAGAATTCCCACCAAGGATCCGTCTTCCAGTTCGCCTTGTGTACGGGAATTTAAGAAACATGCTAACTCTGTTTCCCCTCTGCGTCAAGTCATCTCAATCTCAGCATCTTGCAGCGCAAGGCGCTGCATAATTTACAAGCCATTAAGGAGATTATCATTAGGATGGCTGACAAGGGGGGAACAGTAGTTTGTAAATGAATCGGCAGGATTATGATGCCTCCATGATCCGCATGCCTTCAAGGACTCCCTCCACTTATCTCAAAACTGAAAGAGAACCCATCCACAGAATACCAGGCAGGCTAAAGTCAGAACATTATTGGAGGAAGGTCCTCCTTGGGGGTCCTAGGCCAGAGACAGTCGAGCTAGTTATTGTTTGTTGAATATCCCATAACTCCCCGTATTTACACGGTTTTATACCCAAGATTCATAAAAACAAGGAATCTCCTCCCATTGCTACCCGTATTGTCTCTGGTATTGGGTACTCTATGGAGCCGCCTCTCACAAATGGTTGGACTCATCTCCAGCCCTTTAGTACAAACGGTCCGGGGTAATCTGAGAGATACAAAAGATGCATTGGTTAACTTCAACATGAAAGTGAGGTTATAGGACAAGCCGATGGTAACAATGATATCGAATCACTTTATACAACGAGCATACCCCACAAAGTGGCCCTTAATTGCAATTACAATATCATTTGGAAACTCATAGCACTTATACAAGTGACACTTAGTATAATTTATCCTTAATGGTAACTGAATTTCCTCATGCACCATAATTTACTTTGCTTATATAACCAACAACATTTATCTCCAAGCACATGGGCGTATTCATGTGCCCAAACACTCTCCCTCCTTGTCTAACCTCACTGTCCTCTTGGTGGGGAGACTCAGTAAGTCTTCTCTGAATCCTAACCCTTTCACCTCCCATTATCGAGTGGTAACGGGCAGGTACATCGATGATCTCCTCTAATATGTAGGGGCGATGAACCTGGCCGTACAAGACTCTCGTCGAATTTTTCAACAACAATCCATTTAACCTGCGTTTCACCTATTCTGTACAGGACACCGCTATAACATTTTTAGATTTAGAACTTATAGGTGTCCATCAGCAATCGGTGGTCACTAAAACTTTTCGTAAGACAACTAGCGGAAATACAATATTGCACTTTAACAGCTTTCATACGACACATACGAAAAAGGCAATACCAGTTGGTGAATACGTCAGGGCAAAACGTAATTGTAGTCTCAATGTAGATTTTACATCAGAAAAGAATAATATCAATAAAAGACTTAGATTGAGAGGATACCCTGAATGGACACTAAATAGAGCCTCGGGGATTGTTGCCAGACGTACTAGAGACAGTCTATTGAACCCTGTACCATCCAGAACCAACATACAGAGAAATAAACCCAAGGGGGATAAATTAGTCATGGTATTAGATCATAGCCACCATTTTGCCACTATTAAAAATGTCATTTTAAAGTATCTACCAATTCTACAAGAAGATGAGATTCAAGGATTCCTATTCTCACAAGGTGGATTTCAGGTTGTGGCAAGGAAACCAAAGACTAATGGCGATTTATTGTCGCTGAGCCTGTGGGTCGACTACCCAATAATACCAATAAACCAACTGGTTACGTAAAGGGGTTTTTGCAGGTGTGGTTCTCCACCCCAGCAAGACATCGCCAAATTTGCATTTCCTCCCAAAATTTGTAATTCATATTCCCCCGCACATTTGGTAATTAAGTCTTCATATGAATTGCAATTCCCACCACGTAGTTTACATCGTAACCTGTACATTGGGTGCTACTTGATTTATGTGGGTATACCATCAGAACGTCTTAAAACCACGTTTCCATGAGTCACTTAAATGCGATATCTCAAATACAAATAGCACGCTAGTAAAATCTAAGTGTGGCACAACATTTCATCAAGGCACATGGGACCCCCCAAACCAAGTTGGGTAACAGGTGGTTGCCATTGAGAACATACGAAAACTCCAGTGCGGGGGGGCGACCTTCGGGAATATCTATTTAAGAGATAAGGATGCTCTTTATTGGATTTTTTGGCATTGAACAGCATTTTCCCCAAAGGGTTAAATTTACGTAGAGATATTATGTTTCATTTTTAAAATAGCGCAGATTAATTAGCACAAATATCTTTAGTACATTGCTAAGAATTGTTTTTATTCTTATAGATGTGTCATTATCACATTATTAGATTCTTTTTGTATGTTATATATTTCATTCTTATATTGTTCATTTATAATGTTATAACATACTATTAACACCGCATATATATGTGAGAACTATGTTTGTGAGATGTTTTCTAAATTAGTCGTTGGCCCCACTTATAGTTCTCCATATACAGGGTCTGCGCTTCTCCGTAGCAACCCGCTATGTTTACTTTGGAGTTGCCATCTTGTCATTTCCGTCATTTGGAGCGCGGAGTTTACACTCTGCGCCCTTGGCTTCCGGTTTAGTTCCTTTCTATGCATTAGCATTTGCTATTAGGTCATTTCCGGGACTTGGAACACATCTTTGGCTTCTTGTTTCTCCGGACATTCATCACTTCCGGGATTTGGAACGCAAGCTCACTGCTTGCGTTTCCGGCTTCCGGTAAGGATTAGCGGAATTATGCGGAGAAGCGCGCGCCTCTGGGTAAGTTCTACCAGGTGTAATTTGTTTGGTAATCATCTTGTGTATTAGGTTTTTAGCACATTCTATAAGAGGGTAGCGGCAACACTCGGTTGTAGCTTAGACTAAGGGCCATGTAGGTCCGAAACGCGTCAGCTGGTCACCCCTCTGATCATCTTTTTTCTTTGCACATGCTGTGGACTGTGGCTACATCGTGGCTTTTTATCTGTATTCTTTAATAAATTTGGATTTTTAAAACGTCTATCCTGACTGGTGCTCATCCATCTTTGCTTCTAGGCAATCAAAGGGTTAAACTTTGGGGATTAGAGGCGTCCTCCAGTCCCTGCCATTCACAGAGACTGCTCTAGGAATGGAGCTGTTAATGACAACTCTGTTCCTCATGCAGTTGCAGCGCTGGGAGCCGCAATCCCCCTCTATAAGCAGTAACATTTTTTGGCAAAAGAGAGAGAGCACAATCCGACCGCAGTCAAAAGAAAGTGGCCAGTCATTTAGGGATTAGACCAATGCAAGAGGCCAGTTTCTAGAAATAAAGAAAGTCTACATTGCTAAGTCTCCCTCTGAACTGCGGTCCCCTTGCTGTTGGCAGAGGGGGAGGGCCTCACAGTTTTGATCAATAATCTGCACTATATGCAATGCGTTCACACAACCTACGCTTAAAATTGGACGGATTTCAGTCAAAATACGCGCCGGAGTGCGCAAATTAACGTCTGGAATACGTCCCAGACATTACGGTTAACCCACGTTCCTCATAGAGAGCCCATAGCCAGAAACCAATCAGAGCTCATAAATAGCGACCAATCAGACTCATACACAACCCATCATAGCCCATAGCAAACCTTTCAGAGCTCATAGCAACCAATCAGAAAGCGCCCTCTCATTTCCATTTAGTGCTCTGGGAAAATGAAAGGGGCGCTCTGATTGGCCTGCTATGAGCTCTGCTTGTGCTAGAGCTCTGATTGGTTGCTAATCGGGAAAACAAACGTGATTTTAAGGTACCTAGACATTTTTCATACATGTGGCCTTAAGTGCCTCAGATTTTCCCGTATCCTAGAAGTTGCAGTAATGCACTTCGAAATAGTTCATATCTTCATTGTTTAACTGTCTCTTAGCGTCTGCCGAGTGCTGCGGATACGGTTTTGTGTTTGCAGCCCACATTCCTGTGCATAGTAATGGCTGCCATGGAGTAACTGTATGGCACAAACATGGTGTCCGTCATGTAACCTCCTGACAGTTATCAACATGGTTACATGACATCCATAGTGGAACTGAATAGGAATAATGGGGGAATAATTATCATTCATATGGTTATTCCAGCAGCTTCTTCCTTGTGTGCAGGTACTTGTGTAACTGATGTCTCTCTAGCATGGCATGGTGTTAATAAAGTTAAATGAAATGAGCTCCATTTAACTCATGTGACCTCTGGTATCCAGGTAACAATAGTGCACTGTATACATAACAAGTAAAAACATTGTAAAGACATTATAACGTGGACAATCCCTTTAATTTAAAATCTTCTATCTATGGACTATTATATATCTCCATGGTCTAAAAACAAGCCTTGTGTAGTCTTTTTCTGCATGTTAAACCATAGTTTGCGAACCTTATGAAAATGAAAAAGCATGAGATATAGTGGTCGGGCGCGCGTAGCCACACCCATGCTTGACAGTATGCCACGTCCCCTTCAAAAAGCCACACCTTCCTCCCACCTAAACTGCTAACAGCTTTGGAAGAAATTTTCTAGGTAGATCCCTTATAGCCAGGTATAGCCCCCCAAAACCCAGGTAGTGCCCTGTACAGGCAGTAAGATGCCCTCTCTGTAGCAGGTATAAGCCAATTTTATGGTAGCCAGGTAATGCCCCCTTTGTTTAGCCACGGTAAGATGCCTCCCAATTGTTAGCCAGTTAGATGCCGCCCCATTAGTTCCCAGGTAGAATGCCGACCATTGTTTGCCAGGTATGCCCCCATTATTGGCCCGGTAGTGCCCCCATTTGTTGGCCAGGTAGTGCCCTCCATTGTTGGCCAGGTAGATGCCCCCATAGTTGGCCAGTTAGTGCCCCCTCTGTTTTGCCAGGTAGATGCCACCCATCGTTATCCAGGTAGTGCCCCCATCGTTAGCCAGGTAGTGCCCCCATCGTTAGCCAAGTAAGTTGCCCCCATTGTAGCAGGTAGATCCGCCCCCTTTTGTACGCCAGGTAGACCCCCATTGTAGCCAGGTAGTGGCCCCCATTATAGCCACGGTAGTACCCGCCCTTTAGTAGCCAGGTAGTGCCCCCATAGAAGCCAGGTATTGCACCATTTGTTGCCCAGGTAGACCCCCCATTCGGTAGCCAGTAGTGCCCCCTTTAGTAGCCAGGATAGTGCCCCCATAGTAGCCAGGTCAGTGCCCCCATTGTAGACCAGGTAGTGCCCCCCAGTTGTTAGCCAAGGTAGTGCCCCCCATTGTAGCCAGGTAGTTGCCCCCATTGTTTACCAGGTAGTTCCCCCCCCCATTGTAGCCACGTAGTGCCCCCCCATTGTAGCCAGGTAAGTGCCCCATTGTTAGCCAGGTAGTGCCCCCATTGTACCAGTAGACCCCCCATTGTAGCCAGGGTTAACACCCCATTGTAGCCAGGACAGTGCCCCCCTAAAAACTAATTAAAAATAAAATAATAAAATCCACTTACCTAACCAGGCTCCTTGCAGAGCGGCCCGCTCCTGACATCCTCCTCAGCAGTGTCACATGGGGGGAATGAGTATGAGGCTACAGTACCGAACACGCGCGTGCACTTCCTCTGTGCACTGACATGTGATGTACCGGGTCGCACAGCGGCGCCGAGAACATCAGGGGAAGGAGGCAGGAGGGAGCGATCCCTCTCCGCCTCCTCCCTGCTCAGCGAGGTTTCCGGGCGGGTGAGTGGACCCTGCGCCCGCTTCCACCCCCCGTGGGGGAACGACCGGCGGCGCCCGGAAAGCGCACCAGCGCTACTTATCCGCCCAGGCCTTTAAAGGCCCGCCCGCCGCCTTCTGCGTCGGCGGAGAAATGCCAACTCCCCCGTGAGGGCGGGGGGACCCCAAATAGCGGGACCCACCCGTCCAAAAACGTGAGAGTTTTTGGCATGATGAGTTATACATTGTCCTTCCCCTAGTTCTTTTCTAACCCTGTGAGATGGAAAGTACAAGAACTAGGGCAATATGGAAGGGAGCAGGCCCTAGGAACGATAGGAAAAGATAAGAGCAGACAGCCGCCTAGGGGCAGCACTTCAATAGGGGACCTCTTGGGTGGCACCCAAATGCATGAAATTTCAGCGCATATAATTGCCTACAAGGCGCCTGATTTATGAACACCCGCTCACAGTGGTCACTAAATCAATCCGCATTCTAGCGCTTGTACATTTCTGGCTCAGGTAAACCACTTTAAAAATGGTTTACCTGTTCCAGCAGCAATGTGCCTAGAAGTACCATAGCGAAGCTATAGATCTATAGCTTTGTACGGTCCTAGTGTGCCCTGCCTCCCGCATGCCCCCCGAAATCAGGCGCATTACAAAGTGCCGCGGGCGCTCTTAAGCGCATACTGATAATGGCTGAGGGACATTTAAAAATGTAGTGAACAGGGCTGCGCTGGATAGAGAGAGCTGAAAAGACGCCTGATATCTGGCGCAGCCCCGTTCATACATGCCGCCCTGTATGTTCGTTCAAAAAGCTTCCTGTTCTTGTACAATCGTTTAGATGCTGTTTCTAAGCAGCTGACAATGCTTTTGGTTAGGTCATATGTCAATTTTCCTTTTTTCCATGTCATAAACTGATGCCCTGGGCATTAACCCCTTAAGCCGAACGCCTACAAAGTAGTTAATGCCCATAACATTTTTTTAGTTTTTGCTTCCTTGCGTTTCAACAGTTGTAACTTTTTTATTTTTTCAATGACGCAGTTGTACACCTCGTTTTTAATTCGAACAAGTTTACTTATTAAAATTTATGTTTATTTTATTATTCATTTTTATATGTTTTTTTTTATGTTTTTTACTACGTTTTTTATGTTTGTTTGTTTTTTAAATCCCATGAAAGGAGAACTGTTTTACCTTCTTTTTCTTTTTTCTTTTTTTTTTTATAACTTCAGTAATGTATGTAGCATAGTCATATTGCTAATACATTATAATACCGTGTCATCTGACACAGCTGTATCAGGACAGCACACAGGCTGCCCTGATCACTGCTTCTTATCCACAGACAGCCCCCTGGGGATTCTGGGCTAGTATACAACCCTGTTCTCTGCGCTGCTGCTGCGCCGGGCACCGCAAACTTCGATGTCTGAAGCGACGTCAAGAGACGTCGCTGCAGAAGAACGACCTGAAATGCCCGACATCAAAAGACGGTGGGTGGTCGTTAAAGAGTTAAGAAAGCTTGTCCCATCATTGCAAGGGAACATGACTGCAGGATCAGACTGCTCAGGGTTTGTTGATGACATGGCCACATGTAGGTATGTATAGGCGCTGCAGACCTAAAGCGAGATTTTAACAAAGTCTACCGAAATTGTTGGTACTTTGGAAAAATACAATAACACTGTTTTGAAGGTGGACTCTATCTTTAAATTAAAGCACCACTAAAGTTTTTTTTCCTTAATTCATTAGAAATTGCTTCTTGGTACATGATAGTGCCAGTAATTTTGCTTACCTGCAGCTGAATAAAGGACTTCTAACTGCTGCCACTGGCTCATGTGACCTGCTCTCTGAGTTGTTGAAACACACAGCATGGTTGTGTGCCCTGGAAGGGAATCTCTCTGTGCATTCCTATGGGAAGTTCAATAGAATGCCACAGAGACAGAATTTTATCAAGTCGGCCAATCCAAAGCACGGGTGGGGTCCTTTCAGCTAATCAGAGTAGCAGGTCATGTGACCCAACAGAGACTGTTGCATCAGGCAGAAATCCTGTATGTAGCTGTAGGTAAGCAACGTTACTGGCACTACAGTGTATCTAAAAGCAATTTTTAATGAAATAAGGGAAAAAAAAACCTGGAGTGATCCTTTAAAGTCTGTCCCTAGACAAAAATGTAACGCTTGGTTCTTATGGATAGAGACATGGCAGTGGAAGAGGCTATACAATACATCCAGTGCTGGGAAGCAGAACATCGTGTATGAAAGAAATGCAACAAAAACTGGAGACATAGGGGGACATGTCTGAAAACTGTCTTGGTCTAAGACTTACTTTGTTGCCCATAGCACCCAATCAGAGCACCCATTTCATTCTTTCAGAGCACAAGATGAAATGTAAGGGGAACTTTCATTGGTTGCTATGGGCAACAAAGAAAATCTTAGACCAAGATAGTTTTCATACATGTGGCCCATAGTCACCAATCAGGTTCCAGTCCTCATTTGAAACTGCAGATATGAGAAACAATGCATTGACCTGACTGATACTATTGGTAATTTCTCCACTGAGCTGAATGATTAGGAAGCCACCATAAGGGTTGCAGTCCAGCAGGTTGTTTTCTGGGGCTTTAACACTCCAGCATGTTACTATGCATACATTCATATAAGGTCTTTACTATCACTTTTTAGCAATCGTTCCATCCAGAATTGGAAAGTACGTCACAAATAATACATCCGCTACTTTGACAGATACACTGATCGTCCACAAGGTCGCAGCCATAGTGAGTGCAGGGAAACAAGTGTTCAAAATCAGCTTGAAAAGAAAGAGAAAAGCAATCATGAAAATTTTATTTCTGTCCCTCCTTTTTTTAAAAAGCACATCAACCACACAAGCACTTAGTGGACTAAAAGCTGCTTAATCTTGTGATTGTTGTGGTTCTAGGTGGTACAGCTGTGTGTTTTAAATAGAATTAGCCCATAAAAAAATTTAGTCCTCAGACTGGTCAGAGTGCTGTCTTCTTTCTGCAGATTAAAAGGTTTCCCGGCATACAAAATATTTACTCTTTTGCCAACAGGCAAACATAAACTCTAGTCAGTGTTTCTCATCTTATAAAACACTAAAACGTAGACTTTTATTATGTATAAACTCTTACCTCTATACTACACTATTTAAAAACCTGATTCAAACCTCATCCATTTAACCTTTTTCCATACTACTTCTGAAGGAAGGAATAGTTTCCTTTTCTATTATCAAGTCTGGTGGAGCACCACCCATTATACAGGAAAGCCTTATATATACCAACAATTTACATACTCCAGTAAAGGGATCCCAAGCCTCCACTTGGGCATTCGTCCCCTAATCTAATGACACAAAACAAATAATGCCCCTTTGTGACACCCTCTGAGCGGGTATGACACATGTTAACAGAGTGAGAAATCACAATTTAAAACGTCATGCCTGACCTCCCCAACATGTTTTCATTTCACCAGCTAGCCTGGCATGATGTTTTTAAATTGTGGATTTCTCACCTCTTTCTAAAAGTGTCACCCCTCGCAGAGGGATGTCACAAGGGGGCCTTATTGTTTCTTGTCCATTAGATTAGGGACGACTGCCCCAAGTAGGAGGCTTTGGATCCCCTTACTGGAGTACGTAAACTTGCAGTATATATAAGGCTTTCCCTGTTAATGGTGAGTCTGCTTACCACCGACTCCGATAATAGAAATGAGCTATTCCTTTCTTAGAACCAACAAAGGGTTAAATGGTGAGGTTATAAATCAAGGTTTTTAAATATGTGTATAGAGGTTAAAAGTTCTATATACAATAAAAGTTCAGTTTAGTGTTTTTACAGATAGAGAACTGGATAGAGTTTAAGTTTTGCTTTGGCAAAATAGTAAATATATGATCAAAAAGTTCACTCTCTGTTCTCTTGCGAGATTCCAATTTTTTGGAGACATTACCCGGCATACAAAGCACAAGTCTTATTAAAAGTGTGTGGTACAAAGTAGAAATTTTCAATATATAGTAGTTCAATATTTCCACCGTTTTCCCTTACTAATCAAACACTAACTACCTGCTCTCAGTCTGCTGTCTATAGCTCGCTGCCCAAGGGATATGACTGTAGTTCAGTTATAGCTCTTCTGGTCAGGCATGCTCAGTTCCAGCATTGGTGAAGGTCAACTATGTATCTCTACAAAGCAGCAGGGGGATGGGATGTATTCTTAACTTGAAAACTAATGTAAGTATTTGGAAAAAGATGAGTGAACATAAAATGTACGATGTACGAACTTGAACATAGTTGGGTATTCCGTTTTCGATGTACGATTCAAACTCGAACCCCATTAAAGTCAATCAATGGAAGAAGATGTTTCTGGGTTAATTTTTTATACGAAAAAATTACAAAAATGGTCCAGTGTAACATAGGGCTCTGCTTATTGCCCGAAACGCGTTGGTGGATTTTTTGTGTACCTCTGCGAATATGCAATACAA
>JAODAL010009499.1:0-110396 GCA_025379985.1 Phyllomedusa bahiana | reverse complement strand
AAATTTTAATTTCTTAATTTAAATTTTCGTGGCATAACTCTGACCCCAGCCCAGCTTTCTAGATTTGTTTTTAAGGGAATCCCCTTTTTTCATTAAAACGGGGTTTTTCCCAAAAAAAATTCTAGTAGCCACTAAAATTAGCTATCCCCAAAACTTTGGGGAAATCCTTTTGACCACCAGACCAAAGAAAAAACCCCATAGAAAACTCCCAATACAGAGGGCAAAACTTCCCTTATTGTTCCCCCCACATATGGTTTTAAAAGCTAAAAATTAATTGGAAAATATGGGAAGAATCCCCTTTTTCCCAGTAGTTTTAAAACCCCAAAATTTGGGGAAACGGATACCCCCGGGCCCTCATTCCCATATCTAAGTGGGGGTTTAAATTATAAATGCTAAAAAAAACCACCTTGCAATGGGGCCCCGGAATAGGGTCCATGTCTGGAATCTGAGCTATCTCATCTGAAATATATTTAAATCTGGTAATATATGTACCCCTTTCTCTGTAAAAAAAGCATTCAGCATGGCACCCTTTTATTTGTTATGTTTTTTATTTTGTTATGTTTTATCTTTCTGGAACATGGCCAAAACATCGTTTGGGATTTTTAAAGGGATATAAAAATTTTTTTCTTTTCAATTAAAAAAAAAAATTTAAAAATTTTATGTTTTAAAAAAAAAGATTTTCCCCCCCACCATGAAACTGAGCTGGAGCACAGTGGCCAAGACCATATAGGGGACTTAAACAAAAAAATGTTTCCACTAGAACAGGCCCATCATGGCCGGGCCAAAGCAGTTGGGTTGGGACCCTGCCCCCGCTCAAAAATCCCCGAAATTGTATTTTCAAAATAGATGTACGAGTGTTTCCAGCATTTCTGCGAGGGGTTTCGGGGGGTTGGGTCACCCGTCAGTGCTCAGACCCTTGGTCTGGGATGGGGTTTGTCCCAGAAGGAACCCTTTAAAAAAGGGGTGCACAAGAAAAACCAACCCAAAAAGTTTTTCCCGAAGCCCAAACAGACTAAGGACATAAAAAACCATGTTTGTGGGCTGATGGACCAATATAAACTTTTTTGATTAGGGTGATGTCAAGAAGTTGGCAGCAACCAGGTGGGGGAGTATAAATACAATAAGGTTTTTGGTTTTTTGGGGCTATGGTGCTGCCCCGGGTGTGGGGGAAACTAAAATTCATTTTAGGGAAAAACCCTGAATTTTCCAACATGTACAGTGGGCAACTGAAACAAAAAAAATAATCCACACCTGCAGGGAAAATGGGTTCAGGAGGGAGTATTCCCCCAAAAATTCCCCTCCAAGATACCAAATGCCTTGAAAAAAAATGGAAAAGGGAAAGGTTTTCTGGAAAGGCAAAATGGTCTTTAAGACCTAAAAAACCCCGAACGGAAGGTGAAGCAGGGAAAATCCTAACATCCACCAGCTCCGGTGCGTTTATGGGGGGGGGGTAAAAAAGGGAGAAAAGGGAAACCAGTGGGTGCAACCCCGTAAAGCTCTAAAAGACCTTTCCTGCCCAAAAGGGGTTTAAAAAATTTCTGGGGGAAAAAAAAAGGTTTGGCCACAAAAAAAATATTGACAAATTTTTGGGACAATTTGGGCTATTTTCCCCTTTGTTGCCAGAGGTTTAGAAATTGGTGGCTGTGTGTTGAGTTATTTTGAGGACTCACCAAATTTGCACTGTTAGGGCGCGTCCCCACAGCACAGGACAAATACCAGTCGGTTTATCCTCCCGGTATTTGTCCGGTTTTTGTGCCGTGCACATGGCCGCAGGAGGACGGCTTTTCTCCACGATGAGCTGAGAAAAGCCCTCCCCCATTACATTCACTTGTTCATATTCCGTCTGAAAACCGGACGAAAGAATGAACAAGTACAATGTTTTTCGGGCCACCGGCAGTTTGAAAAACCGCCGGGCGGAAAATCCGTGCACTGCACGGTTTTTCCCATAGTATAAAAGTTTGCGGCCATTTTTTGCAAAACCGCAAACCATTTGAAAAACTGCCGCAAACCGGTGCCGTGGGGACATGTCCTTAGGGCACGTGCACATGGCATTTTTCAATACATTTTTCGATCCGAAAAATCTATTTAAAGAAACAGCCTAAAAAGTATCCAAACGTATCCAAAGTGTGCTGCGTGTTTGGATACGTTTTGAGTGCAGCAGAAACATACCCTATAGTTTTAAATGCGTAACATGGATCAAGAATTGACATGCCAATTCTTTGATCGGATCCGTTAAACTTATGTAAAACACGCATCATCTGAACGACAATACGTGTTTTACATTGATATCAATGTAAATCACACTGAGCATTGTTAGATATGCATTTGGATGCGAAAAACGTACCCAAAAGCGAATCTAAAAAACGCCTTGTGAAAATCTCCTTATACAAGCTGTACACTGACTACTTTACGTTGTATCAAAATGTCATAGCTTCAGTGTTGTCCCATGAAAATATATAATGTAATATTTACAAAAATGTGAGGGGTGTACTTACTTTTGTGAGCTACTGTATGTCATTTCTGCAAAAAAAATTCTTTTCTAAAGGAATCAATTTAATGTTAAAAGACAAACAAATAATTTGTGCCTAGATTCCTGGCTAAAGCGAGCAGCATTCAGACACACTGACAATAGAATGGCCGACACAGCAGAAGTAATGTGTGCTCCGCATGGCTCTGCTAAAAACATCACTCAGAACACAAATGCATTGTAAAAGGCAAGATCACACGTATTAGATGCTGACGTCAGGATGCCAGCATCAGAACCCATCAGAGTGGTGCAACACAGGGGTAAACAATGCTCATCTATTGTCTTATAAAAGTATCTATTATTAATGTCCTATTCATTTTAAAGTTTAGATACAAAATAGATGGATATGGGTATATTCACATGTGGAAGACTTGTTGCAAATGTTTCTGCTTCTGAAAATCAGCACCTTTTGGCTAAATCGGGATGTTCTGCAGCAAGCACATGGATTCCTGCATGGCCCATTTACGAATTGCGCAACAAGTGCGACATGTTTGAATAGGGCTGCGCAAGATATCTGGCGTCTTTTCAGCCCGATATCCAGCGCAGCCCTGTTTGCTATGCTCAAATCCCTCCGGCACGCCATTATCAGGCGCATTACATAGCGCCCGTAGCACTTTGTAATGTTCTCTCAGGGGACGTGCAGGAGACGGTGCACACTATAACTGTAGCAAAGCTACATATTTATAGCTTTAATACAACATTTCTAGGCGCATTACTGCTGGAACAGGTAAAGCACTTTCAAAGTGGTATACCTGAGCCAGAAATGTCATAACAAGCGCTAGAGTGTACCTGATTTATGACCTGCTGTAGAGCGGGTTCATAAATCAGGCGTTTTCTAGACTAATATTATGCGCATGAAATTTGCCAAATTTCATACATGTTGCCCCAAATCTTGTGAATCTAACCTTTAGGTGGTCACAACTTTTATAGGAATTGTCATATCAGGACAAGCTGTTTTATATGCCCCGACTTATGACCCTCTCCCCCTTAACCAGAGCAAAGGACCGCTAGAAACAGCAACTCATACTGGAGGACTTGCTGCGTTATTACATGGTCCCCATTTATTTGAATGGGTGCCAGGAAATATATTACTATATTTACTTTTGCCTGTTGCAGAAATGTTTGGCTGCCCACACGTTCTATAGTGATATCAGCTGTTCAAGAGTGGTGCAAAAGGGAACCCTCTTCAATCACCTGATTAGAGCTGAGTTTCCAACATGTTGTAAAGTGAGTCAAGGAAAGACGAAAGTCTTTTTGACTGGGGTTTATGATGCATCTACTTATGAAACCTTGTAAGGGGAGGAGGTTATACAGTAACCTTCCACCCTTATGTAAAAGACTTATTGTCGATCTTCTTTAAGAGCAATGTTAGGGACCGGCTACACGGAAATGATTTAAAGGGGTTGTCTCGCTACAAAGGTCAGCTTTCAACATGTTGGGAAGACTAAATAAAGATGTTTTCCAAATATATTGTGTTGTTCTTTTTTTTTGTTAAGGACTAAAGTATTTTATCACCCCTTCTGAAATCTCTCGGGTTTCCCCCAAGTGACCGATTGTCTTCTCCCCCCTTGTGTTTTTTCTATCTAATAGCGGGGATGAGTCACACACAGGTACTTAGACAGTGAGGCTTTTTTGGGGTACTGATCTTTCACAAAACCCAAATTACTGCCCCAAACAAAAAATATTTCACCCCCCCTAAATCTAAACTTTCTAAAACAACCCAAAATGTCTGTTTGATACCTTCCTTTCCCTCTTCGGCCCCAAAAGCTAAAGGCCCGGTCTTGACCTCTGTCTGAAGACCTGCCACTCACTTCAAAGACAAAATGAAGTACCCCGGTTAAATCTCATCTCAAACCCAAGCACACCCCTCCTGCCCTTTCCCCGCACGTCTTTTTTACCCCCCTGTCCCCCCCTGCACACCCCCTAGTCTGCTCTCAGCTTTGCCCCAACGACAGAAAAAGAAGTGCCCCAGACTTCTCCTGGTGCTGCCCCTCCACCTGCTCTAGTGCCCCATTCCCTCCCCCTTTGTCCGTCTATTTCCCCAAAGGTCCTCTCTCACCTTCTGCAATCCCCAAACCTCCTCTCTCCCTGGGTCTTACCATCCTCTTTTAAAAAGGCACTATAACCCCTTTACTAAAAAAGACCACTTGGGCCCTCCTGCGCTGCCAATACACCAGCTTAACCTGCCCCCATCTCCAAACTCCTGGAAGCTTGGTCTACTCCGCCTAATCCACTATCTCTCTGATAATTCTCTTCTTAAAAACTTTTGCAATAGGTTTCCCCCACCTACACTCACAGAAAAATGTTTTTGTAAAGTCTCTAATGATCTCCTACTGCTAAATCAGGGAAATATCGTTGCTGCTTCTTCGATTCTCTGCAGCTTTGACACTGTTGATCACCATTTTCTCCTAAACATGCTAAACACATTGGCATCCGGAACTGCTCTCGCTTGGTTTCTCCTACCTCTCTGACCGCTTCTGTGTTTTTTTGCGGGGTTCTATTCCTTCCCTTTTTCCCTCTTGCTGGGGGGGGTCCCTCGGGGGTCGTTCTTGGCCTCCCTCTTCTCAATTAACAGCCCCCATTGGCAAACCCATCAGTAGTTTTGGGCTTCCATTTCCTCTCTAGCTGTACCCCCAATTTACACCCCCTCCGGAGACCTACCCCTGCCCTGCACAGAAACCAGTGATGTCTGCCCCGCTTTTTTTTGACATCATGTCCTCTCTTATCCCCAAACTAAACCTCAATAAAACGAGCTTCTTTTTTTTCCCCCCCATCTAGAAACCCAACCCCATCTGTATTTCTCTCTCATGTGGGGCACACCAAACCCTAGGCAGAGGCCCGCGTTTTGGGGTTTTTCTAGACCTGATCTGTCCTTCCCCCCTATACCCAAAATCCCTTCCCGCCCCCGCCCACCTGCCCTCAGAACACTTCAGAATCCGCCCTTTTTCACTGTGGAAAAAAACTCAAACCCCTCATTGTTGCCCCTTATTCTTTCTGTTTTGGGACTACTGAAATCCTTGCTTATCGTCTCCCTCTGAAAAACTCCCCCTCCCCAATCTTCCTGAATCCCAGCAGCCAAGCTTTGTCCCTTTCCCCTGAGTATACGATGCCTCCCAACCCTGTGTCATCCTGCATGGTTGCCCTTTCCAGAAGGGGTACAGTATAAACTCAGGCACCCCTAAACCCTTTTTAAATCCCCACAACCTCACCCCTTCTCCCCCAAAAACCCCATTTCTCCACCCTGCCCGCTCCTCCGCTCGCGGGACAACCTCCCAAACAACAAACAATTTTAAAAAGCCTTTCTTCAAATTTTTGCACTCTAACCCCCCGGGGAATCCACCACGTACCTCAGGCCCAAACCCTAGTTTTCCAGTTTTAAGATTCCTAAAATACACTTCTTAAACCCCTCCAAAACCCCCAAATTGCAAACCCCAACCCCCTTTCATCACAACTTTTCTCCTCCCTACATAAGGCACTCACAGGCATTTACTTTATATAGATGTACGTCAGGGGGGCGGTTTTACCCAATTTTTATGAAAACCCCCCAATTTATAAACAAGGCTGGACCTTTGTAAATGAGTATTCTCCCCCGTTGCCCCCCCCCGGGCCCCCTCTTAGTTGTAAGTCTTGGAGCGGGGCCCTAACACCTTGTGTCCCAAAGTAGTTTCAATGTGTAACGTCTATTTTTTGCTGAAATTATCCCTTTTACATTTAAAGTGTGGGAATTTGTGGGTAAAAAAATAAAATTTTATTTTATTTACCCCTTAATCGGGGTTTGGATCTGACAGCATGAGAATTATCTTTAGCAAGATCTGAATAACGAGCTCAATTTTAATACAGACAGCTTGCGGAAGGACAGGCAAAGCCATTATTTCTTTCATGCATCCTATGAAACTTTGAGATGAGACAAACCCTTTAAAGTCAATTTATATGACTGATTTTATATTTGGAATATGTTTGAAAACCGACTGTAAACCATCCCCATAGACCTCAGTAGAAAATCCAATTGCTAGTCTACACGGAACAGAGTATATGAGGTTAGATTTCCAAACTGACAGCTTTGCAAAAAACTTGGAAAATGCACATTCTTCCACCGGATTTTAGGCAGGAAATGTACTGTTCAATGTCAATGGGCCGGCCGAATCTGAAATTCGACTGCAAAATCCACCCCAAAAAAAGTGACAAAAAACGAAAACTAATTGTAAATTACCATTGGATTCTGTTGGATTCATTGCACTTAGCCTGTTTTTTTGCAATGTAAATCTGTATATGCTGTTATTTTGTGTATTTACAGGGGTCCTTGATTATACAATATTAATTGATTCCGGGAACACCATTGTATGTTGAAACCATAACTCTATAGAAAACTGATAATTGGTTCAGGGTCCCAAAAGGTCACCAAAATAATGCAAAATGAAGATGAAAGAAAGTTATGAAGATAACCAATACAGATACAGCAAGTCCTTCTGTATAACATCAGAAAGAGCTGCTGGGAGCTGGAAATCACTTTCTGTTTCGAGGACAGGAGCTTCTGTGGGTCATGGACTTTATACACAGTTTACCAGAAAAAAAAGAACATGGCCACCCTCACCTGGTGCCGAAAGAAGCCGTTCATCCTGGCACATGTACAGAGCAGTACAGGACATATAGCACCGCACTGTACTGTAGAGACACGCCACTAAACCGCCAATCACTGCATGCACTGCACTAATACTGTACATGTAAGAGCAGTACAGGACATAATAGTACCGCACTGTACTGTAGAGACACGCCGCTAAACAGCCAATCACTGCATGCACTGCACTAATACATGTAAGAGCAGTACAGGACATGTAGTACCGCATTGTACTGTAGAGAGGCGCTACTACACCGCCATTCACTGCATGCACCTCACTAATACATGTAAGAGCAGTACAGGACATGTAGTACCGCACTGTACTGTAGAGAGGTGCTACTAGACCGCTTATCACTGCATGCATCTCACTAATACATGTAAGAGCAGTACAGGACATGCAGTACCGCATTATACTTTAGAGAGACGCTACTAAACTGCCAATCATTGCATGCACCTCACTAATACAGAGGTTTTGCAAATAAAATGTTCGCAATAAACCAGCTGGATCAGTGTCTGGGACACTGTATCTTGCAAACACACTCTATACAATGTCCCAGGAAAGACCATTGTATGTTGAATATATTGTATCCTGAGGCCATTGTAACTTGAGGGACCACTGTACTGTATATGTGCCCTATGTTGTAATGGGATATAGCAGGAATACGAATTTTCCTAGACCCAGTAAGGGTATGTTCACACGATGTACTGCGGCGCCCACAATACGCACCACAGTACATCGTGTCTTTCGGGAGTTCGCGCTAATACGCGCACACTCCCGCGGCCCGGGGGACGGGGGACGGGGACAGCCCGCCGGCCCCATTGACATTCATTACTCGCAGCGCTTATTCGCCGCAAATCATTGACAAGTAGAGGAAGCTCCACACTCCAGATGTGTCTGAGGAAGGCCTTGCATGGCTGAAAACGTTCAATATTGTCTGGCTGTCAGGATACGTTCGTCGGGGCAGCCTTCTACCCGTTTAACGCAACGACATGCGAGGGTTGATAGATCTGGCCTCGGACCACACCCTGGGACAGGTGCTGCTCCTGAGCCAGGAGTGACAGCTCTCAGGACCAATCGGAGGGCCCGGATGCCGCACCAATCAGCTGCGGGGGGGCGGTGTTTGGGTAGTCCTTTTAAACCTCCCCAGTTCCTCCAGGCTTTGCCTATCAAAGGTGTTCCCTGTAGTCTTTTGTATTTTAGTCTTCCTGTGATTCTAACCTCGGCCTGTTTCTGACCTCGCTTGTTGCTTCCGATTGTGTACTGCGGCTTGTTTCTGACCTTCCACTTGGAGTACGTTTCTTGGTTTATCCGTTACCGCACCGTTACCGATCCAGACTGATTGACTCTGCGTTTTCCCTGACGGCCCTGCCCTTAGCGGCGTAGGGTCTGTCGTCCAGTCTGCCTCCTAGGGCAGCACGGCAAGTAGGCAGGGACAGTGGGCTGGGTGGCAGTCAGGTCCCACTGCACCTCCTCTGACATGACATTGGCATTTTCTTTGTTTAGTCTATATATTCAACTGCTGTTGAAATCTGGAGACCTGTCTGTTGTAAAGCATGAATAAATTATTCACTTATTTGCATGAAGTCTGTGGAGTGCTGTGGATTCTCTTTATTCCCTGTAATTACTCCAATATAATTACTTCGATTCACTTGCAAACTAAAGGCTGGAAAGAGTGAGTGCAGCCAGATCGTTCCCTGTTGAGGTCACCTCAACTACAGGGGAGTGTTCCTGAGCTGAGCCTGGCTTCAAATAACACTCACTGAGTGATGACAAAACGTTCATTGAGGTCATGTGATCAATGAACAGCAGATGGTTTGCAGAGGATAAGGGGGGAAGGAAGAGTATTGGGACATGACAAATATCTCATTCCTGGCTGTCGTTGTTAACACTATTATATTTAATGTTCAATCTACAGGGAATCTTCTAAAAATAACAAGAAAAGGGACGAACAGGCAATTCTGTTGCTTGAATTAATGTCTTTATTAAATTGAACACTCCTTGATCTTCTTATATATACAAAATATTGGTATTCTAGATAGTAGCCATATGATAACTTGTTACAGTCTATAATTATATGTCTTTATGTACAATTTTGAAAGTACCTAATAAAATATGTTTAAAAAAAAAAAGGTGGGGAGGGAGAAAGGACAGGGCTCTTTTCCAGGTTCTCAGCAGGTAGCACCGGTAATAATTTTGAATAAGTATGAATTACAAAGTTTCATTTAATACAGTTGTGAGCCATACAACCAAAAAAAAAGGTAGTTCTGGTGAACCCATTTAAGTTAGAACTCCCTAAAAGTCTACATCTGAATTTTGTGGAGTAATTTCATTTTTGGGGGTTTTTTTTGGTTAATTTTCCACAACACTTCCAAACACAAAAAATGGAGAAGTAGTAATTTCTACAGAAGGTGCATGGGGCAGCAGTTCTGGTCATGATCATGGTCATTGTTAGAACTTTTTCTTCTCCCTACTGCCACTCCTTCAAGGCCGAAGGCCCCAGGTAACAAACTAGAGTATGGCAGGTACCTGCAGAAACAAGAAATACACGCACCAAACCTAGATCTCTGTAGCTGCAATTCACTGTGTCAATACAGCCACTGTGTCTAGCAGAGAACATTTATGCAAAAGAATAGACGAGTATATACAAATGACGAGAAGCCTGTGAGGAGTTAACCCTTTGTGACAACTTCAGAGAGGTTTCAATTCCATAACAGCCATTCACCCCAATGCGGAGACTCTTAGGAGTCAGTAATCACGTAATGTATCTCTATACAGCGGCTTGCATTAGTACATACAACAACAAGAGAATGGTGGCCTGGCATTGTGGTGGTTAATACCGGCACGGAAGAGAAAGTCAAACAGGTTTCAGGAGAGAGGAGTGTGTGAAAGGTCGTGTGTACTGATACTGAAGCAGGCACATGATACACCTCCCCCTCATACATTACTACTACACCTTGACACAATATGGGCATTATTACTCAGGACCAGTAAATGGCACTGATACTACCATGTCATGGACTGTTCTACCAAGCCAGAATGGTGCCATTACCACACCTTGAATATGCACAGTAGATCAAGGTCTATTCATCAATAGCCTCTTTAGATTTCTACGAACGAAGGAACTTCTCGTATCAGTAAGATACATAAAAGGTCGTACGCGTTTCGTACGTTAATGCATTGCATCAAATTCTGTTACCACACCTTGACGTAACACAGAGGCTTCAATCAGGCCAAGGAAAGGAATTACTAACACCTTGATAACATATCAACATTACTATAGCGGCTCAGTGAAAGGAAAAGCTATTACACCTTGACAACATGGACCAGAAGAAGATACTGCTACTATACCTTGACATAATATACTGCTAACAATGGGAGACACTGCTACTATAGTACCTTGACATGAAACAGTAGGAGCGTAACTACAATTCATAGGGCCCCATAGGAAAATGAGATGGGCACCACCAAATCGTGACATACTTAATAATTTAAGGTATAAATAAAACCGCCATTTATCAGAGAACACACATAGTGCTAGACAGCAGAAAGATGCCAACCGAGAAAAAGGTATAATGTTCTTGGAACTGAGGGAGCCCCTTCAACCATTGAGCTCCATAGCAACTGTTATGGCTGCTGTAGCTATAGTTACACTCGCGATCGCACCATAACACTTGACCAACAATAAATACTTCTACTAGACCTTGATCACATTGATAAAGTAACATAAGAAGTGTGCTAACACTGAGGAAGCACCACTGCAGGTAAACACCCTACTGCTAGGTCTACAGAGCGCAGGTTTTCCGTCGGATATTCGGCGGATTCAGTATTTTGATTGCCATCGGATTCCCGTACATTCAATTGTATGGGGCCGACAGCAAATCCAAAAACCGACCACGGCTATTGCACAAATCCAGGGCACAAACTTATAAATGTAAATTTCAAAATAGCGTCATATTTTGGACGGCATTTTGACATGTGGGGCGACGTGTATGAACATTGGAGCTGACAGGCCAGTTCTAAATCGCTTTACAGCAGTGTAGAAAGTGCCATATTGTATGAACCTGTTCTTCTGCAGGTCATACATACAGGGCAGTGTAGTGATAATATGACAAGTCTGGCTCAGGCACCACCTTTACCCTGGTCTGGCTGTTCTTCTGCAGGTCATAACATACAGGGCAGTGTAGAGCCAATACCACAAGTCTGGCTCAGGCACCACCTTTACCCTGGTCTGTTCTTCTGCAGGTCATACATACAGGGCAGTGTAGAGCAATACCACAAGTCTGGCTCAGGCACCACCTTTACCCTTGTCTGGCTGTACTTCTGCAGGTCATACATACAGGACAGTGTAGAGCCAATACCACAAGTCTGGCTCAGGCACCACCTTTACCCTGGTCTGGCTGTTCTTCTGCAGGTCACACATACAGGCACAGTGTAGAGCCAATACCACAAGTCTGGCTCAGGCACCACCTTTACCCTGGTCTGGCTGTTCGTCTGCAGGTCATACATACAGGGCAGTGTAGAGCCAATACCACAAGTCTGGCTCAGCACCACCTTACCCTGGTCTGTTCTTCTGCAGGTCATACATACAGGGCAGTGTAGAGCCAATACCACAAGTCTGGCTCAGGCACCACCTTTACCCTGGTCTGGCTGTTCTTCTGCAGGTCATACATACAGGGCAGTGTAGAGACAATACCACAAGTCTGGCTCAGGCACCACCTTTACCCTGGTCTGGCTGTTCTTCTGCAGGTCATACATATAGGGCAGTGTAGAGCCAATACCACAAGTCTGGCTCAGGCACCACCTTTACCCTGGTCTGGCTGTTCTTCTGCAGGTCATACATACAGGGCAGTGTAGAGCCAATACCACAAGTGTGGCTCAGGCACCACCTTTACCCTGGTCTGGCTGTTCTTCTGCAGGTCATACATACAGGGCAGTGTAGTGATAATACGACAAGTCTGGCTCAGGTACCACCTTTACCCTGGTCTGGCTGTTCTTCTGCAGCTCAAACACACAGGGCAGTGTAGAGCCAATACCACAAGTCTGGCTCAGGCACCACCTTTACCCTGGTCTGTTATTCTGCAGGTCATACATACAGGGCAGTGTAGAGCCAATACCACAAGTCTGGCTCAGGCACCACCTTTACCCTGGTCTGGCTGTTCTTCTGCAGGTCACACATACAGGGCAGTGTAGAGCCAATACCACAAGTCTGGCTCAGGCACCACCTTTACCCTGGTCTGTTCTTCTGCAGTCATACATACAGGGCAGTGTAGAGCCAATACCACAAGTCTGGCTCTGGCACCACCTTACCCTGGTCTGGCTGTTCTTCTGCAGGTCATACATACAGGGCAGTGTAGAGCCAATACCACAAGTCTGGCTCAGGCACCACCTTTACCCTGGTCTGTTATTCTGCAGGTCATACATACAGGGCAGTGTAGTGGCAATACCACAAGTCTGGCTCAGGCACCACCTTTACCCTGGTCTGGCTGTTCTTCTGCAGGTCATACATAACAGGGCAGTGTAGACCCAATACCACAAGTCTGGCTCAGGCACCACCTTTACCCTGGTCTGCTGTTCTTCTGCAGGTCATACATACAGGGCAGTGTAGAGTAAATAACCACAAGTCTGGCTCAGGCACCACCTTTACCCTGGTCTGGCTGTTCTTCTTGCAGGTCATACATACACGTCAGTGTAGAGCCAATACCAACAGTCTGTCTCAGGAACCAACTTTTCCTTTGTCTGTTCTTCTGCAGGTCATACATACAGGGCAGTGTAGAGCCAATACCACAAGTCTGGCTCAGGCACCACCTTTACCCTGGTCTGTTCTTCTGCAGGTCATACATACAGGCGCAGTGTAGAGCCAATACCACAAGTCTGGCTCAGGCACCACCTTTACATTGGTCCTGTTCTTCTGCCAGTCATACATACAGGGCAGTGTAGAGCCAATACCACAAGTCTGGCTCAGGCACCACCTTTACCCTGGTCTGTTCTTCTGCAGGTCATAACATACAGGCAGTGTAGAGCCAATACCACAAGTCTGGCTCAGGCACCACCTTTACCCTGGTCTGGCTGTTCTTCTGCAGGTCATACATACAGGGCAGTGTAGAGCCAATACCACAAGTCATGCTCAGGCACCACCTTTTAAACCCTGGTCTGTTCTTCTGCAGGTCATACATACAGGGCAGTGTAGAGCCAATACCACAAGTCTGGCTCAGGCATCACCTTTACCCTGGTCTGGCTGTTCTAACTGTTCGGCGCCAAAGTTTTGGCGTCAAAGAATCATAAATGTGTCTACTTCTACTAATGTGGTGCGACGCCCCCAGAACACCCCAAAGGCTCTTATCACGCCAAAGTTTGGAGTACGCCTGTTCATACAGCTAAAGAACTGGTCTACTGCAGCTTTTTAACGACAGAATTCTGGCGCAGCCCCGTTCATACATGTCACCCCTGCTGGGTAGACCTAGCTTTAGTTTACATCCACATGGCAAGGGTTATCAGTCAGTTTTTCAGACAGTTTTCAGATTTGAAAACTGTCCGAAAACCAATGGTCAACCATCCCCATTGACTTTAATAGAAAATCCGCCCGGTAGTCTACACTGCATGGTTTTTCTACTGGGTGAATTTTCACAACGCCGCCGTTCTGAAAAACTCGGAACATGCACAATCTTCTACCCAGTTTTCAGGCAGAGAGTGCGCTATTCAATAATTAGGGGGACGGGCAAATCCACAAACCGCGGATAGAATCATCCCTAAAACCATTGAAAAGACAATAAAATACCGTCCGGAGTCTTAATCAGAATCCAACCAGTGCTTTGTCACTGCCGTGCGGCTGTGGCCTTAGCAGTACATCCACATGACAAATAAAATTTACTTGTCGGATTGTGCTGTTGAAAACTGCGTCGTCGAGTATTTACATGGGACTGCATGTGGATTCAGGGTCGGGTTTTTTTTTATCACTCGTAATTTACAGTCAGAAACAAGTCCCATTCATTTCTATGTGGTTTTGGATGCGGATTTGTGTTAAAAAAAAAACACATGCAAATGTTTGGGGCACGTTTTTACACAAGGTTTTCAGCCATCCCCACTGACATCAATAGTAAATTTCCACACGCTTTCCAACCCAAGAATGAACAGGTTCTAAGTTTTTTTCATGCTGAAAATCCCACCTTCAGAAATACGTGTTTGATGAATCTTGACACATATTTTCCATTGTGGTCAATGGGAATAGTTTACATTCATTTCTAGATGAGTATTTTAAGTCAAAATCCACGTTGTGTGGACTAAGCTTAAAACTCGGAAGTCATATGCCGGGCATTTGTACATTGAGTGTTGGGGGCACAAAAATGGACTTTTACACCTTCTCAGTCTGCAATAAAAAAGCAGTTTAGCCATCGCCACTATTCCAGCTCCCAAAGAACTTCGGCATCCCCCACTTTGGCTTCAGCAGTCATGTGTTGGCCTCGGTGCCAGGCTTGTCACCACTGAGGCCAATATTTGGCATCACTGATGGACCTGTGGACCCCAAGGAGAGGGACAACGGAGCTGCAGCGGGTATGAAGACGGTAAGTACCACTGCATTTTTTTTCTTATAGCAGTAAGGGGCAGTGGGCAACTTTATGAGTAAAGTAGAAAACCCCTCTAAGGCAGTGAATGTGGCTTAATGCATTACCTATTGGATGTATAACTGTGCTCCGACCATGTGTGGTGAAGCAAAAAGTGTTTTTGTATACCTAATTGTAGCCTAATTTTTATGACTGAAGTGCTACCTGTACGCTATAGAGACGACAAACATGTACAAAAGCAAACAATAGCAATCCAGCTTCTTAGCAACTGCATACAGACAGAATTATACAAAGACATTGCTGCGTGGTTAGAAAAAGATCTACAGCTTCATCCAGGTACAATAGTGGACAGTCATATACTGCTGGAAGGCCCCATTTACATCACATTTATTGCCCGTGTTCATGGTATCCATTGAGATACCGTGAAAAATGTAACCCGACACATATAGCAGCGGGGCCGTAACAGGGCCATAGAGATCTATAGAGCCTACCAAACTTTGTGTCCAATGCTTGAAGCATATACATTTGGAAAATAGGGAAACTTAGACTAATTTAAACTACCTTTGCCCTATTGTCATCTATGGTCCGTGTCAGGATACCATGTACTAAGGCAATAGACGTAATGTGAATGGGGGCCTAACTCTCCCACCCTACAAAGAAACTACCTGAGGCTGGGTCCACATATCGTTATGGCACACGTTCGTGGTATCCGTTGGGCTACTGCATAAAAAGGTACCCTAGCAGATGCCATGGCCCTCATAGAAGAGTGGGCTACGATTTGCTCTATTATCCAGCGCATACGTTTATTTTATAGGACACAATAGTGTAGTCGCCGGGCAATAGAGAAATACATAGCCCATGCTGGGCTACGTCTGCCCCATCATCCTCCATAGGCTTTTTCGCCCCATATTTCGTAGGGTACTGCGCTCAATACGGGGCGAAATATGTCCCAATAATTACGGTAATCCACAGTTCTCACAGAGAACTATGGATTACGCCTCGTCTCCCTGCACGTACAATACGGCGAGCGGGGAGAGAAGTGACATGTCAATTATTCACGCCGTTTACGCACCGCTAGTAATGAATGTCTATCGCAGGAGTCGCACATCGCAGTAGTCGGCGCAAGCTCCCGTAGTCCCGGCGTAATTACGCCCTGCAATTATGCCGTGTGAACTTAGCCTCTGTGTCCACAAATGATTTGGTTTTCAGGGTTAAAATTTACAAGCACATGTATCCAGTGGGTAGGCGATAACTGGTTCTCACTGGAATACCCCTTTAAAGGGGTTCTCCGCTTTGAATAATCCCTACCTGTTAGAAGGGTCCTTTGAAAACAGTTGATCACAAAGTGTCCCTGCTACGACCCCCAGCAATAAGCTGTAAATTGTGGGGAAATCCTTGCAGTAAAATGTACAATTTTCCTGCAGCGTCATCATTGGGGAAATTAAGCATTACACACTGTCCATTCAAATCAATGTGTTGTCTGTGTAACGCAGGACAGGGCAGGTCCTCCAGAGCAAGAGACACTCTTTTCAACCGCTCCACACTCTTATGGTATGTCCACATGATGCACTGCGCCGCATACAGTATGCACCGCAGTGCATCGTGTCTTTTGAGAGCTCGTGCTAATACGCTCGTACTCCCGTAGCCCGCTGGCCCCATAGACATACATTACTCACGCCGCGTATTCGCCGCAAATAACTGACACGTCACTTATCTCCCTGTGCGTACAATACAATCGTATTGTACGAGCGGGGAGAGGAGGCGTAATCCATAGTTCTCTATGAGAATTACGTTATCTAATTACGAGAATCTACATAATTACAACACGCATCTCGCCCGTGTTAGAGCGCAAATACACGGCGAAATGTGCGCCGAAATTATGCCGTGTGAACATACCTTAAAGGTGAGGATCCTGAACAGAGGATAGCTTTCTTTATGATTTTAGAGGAATGTGTAGAAAAAATGGACTTTCTACCCTGGAGAACCCCTTTAAGGATGGTAGGGATTTTTCTAGCCAATCCAAGGATGGATCTTCGAGAAGGTAAATATGCATAATATTTAATTTATTTTCTACCCCCCCCCCCCCCCTCCTTTCGTAGTTGGCTAAACCTAAGCACAGAACAGGTAGTGGTGGGAGGGGGCTACAGAAAAACCAGGAGCGGTAAATGTCAGACTTGTATTTTCAGGCGGTGGTTTCATGGATAAGAAGGCATTATATATATATTTATATTAAAGCTGATCATACATATATGACTGAGGTGGGTCTAGCCGAGATTTGAGCAGCAGCGTACCATCTAGGAGGGGCCTCCTGACTCTTTCCCCCAATAACAGATGTTGGGGGGAGAGAAGGATTAGATGCCCAATTTGTCCATTCTAAGAGGAGAAACTGCTAACAGAGGTATATGGGGTTGACAGGTGCCTGGCATGGATTTATTCCCTTGTCCCCATTTAGAACACATGCACGCTCAGCCGAGCCCGACATACAAGTATATGGGAGTGGTCAGGAGAGAGAGCGTTCGGCTGACATCTATCTAAAATGTATGCAGATTTAGGCTGCGTCTACTCAGCGAAGTGTAAACTACTGCTCGGATTCGAATTAGAATCCAACCAGTATTTTGCAGTCGGTTTTCGGTTTTTGTCCTGTTTTTTAATGCAGCCTATTGCAGCGATTTTCAGATTTCGGGTGCCCCCTGCAATACAACAGTACTATAATCTACAGTTTTCCAGTGGATTATAGAACATGTTCCAAGTTTTTTAGTCAGATTTTGAATTTGAAATCCGACCTCTGAAAATCCGAGTTGTGTAGACTACAAGTCAGATTTTCTATTGAGGTCTATGGGGATGATCATACAGCTGGATTTTTTCAGGTTCTAAATACTGAATCCGCTTTAAAATCCGACTGTAAACCAGTCCTGCGGAGACATAGCCTTACGCTTTGGATTCCACAGCTAAAATGTGTAACAAAGTACACTGCAATATACAGTGTAAGACTGGGGTGCCTTAGGCCCACCAGTGGAATTTCCTTGTGGGGTCCCACTAGTGGAGTTAATTCTGGGGCCCACCCTACAGCTACTGTACATGCCTCTTATACTCTGCCTCTTGCCTATTTCTCTATGCCTTTCTGCCATCCTTAAAGGGGTTGTCTCACTACAAGGATTGCTTTTTATGTTAAAGATGTTGCAAAAACAAGTCACTTTGCAATATATGCCCATTAACAGTGTCCTACCTATTCCTAGATATCCCCTCTTGTATGGGCTGCATCTGCTCCTCAGGTATAGCTACAGACCTGTTTGATCTCTGATAGGCTGCCAGTGCTGGTCGCCATAGCTACAGACCTGGTGTCCTCAGCAGAACACAGAACTGACATAAGAAGAATCGATGTAGTGAGAAAACCCCTTTAAGGATGTATATGCAGTTTAAAAGAAACTCCGGGTCTGCTATGCTCAGGGGCCAACCAGGGGCTTTCCCTGTTCTCCTGTGGGCCAGTCCGAACTTGACAATTGTACGAGCCTACAGCAAAATTTGAATGCAATTAATGTGGATTTTTAGCAGGACATGTATGAACGGGGCTGCAGCAGAAGTCTGGTGTCTTTTCGGCCTGAGGAGTAGTGCAGCCCCGTTTGCTATATTTTTAAACAGGCACACTCCAATATTAGGCACATTACAGAGCACCCGCGTCACCTGAGGAGTGCTGGAGGCGTGTCGCACTGCAACCGTACAAAGCTACACATTTGCAGCTTTAGTATGGCAAATCCAGGCGCATGAATTGACGCTTTTGCTCTAGAATACGTCTGATTTGACCCGCTGTAGAACAGGTTCATAGATTCAGGCACATTCTACACTACTTTTA
The DNA here is from genome assembly GCA_025379985.1 of Phyllomedusa bahiana. Classification (NCBI taxonomy): domain Eukaryota; kingdom Metazoa; phylum Chordata; class Amphibia; order Anura; family Hylidae; genus Phyllomedusa; species Phyllomedusa bahiana. The sequence continues at coordinate 91,844 of JAODAL010009499.1, read as the reverse complement.
TGTGCAAAAAAATGGCGTCTGGGTGCCAAAACTCATACATGTCGGCCTAAGTGCGGATTTTCCACAAATTTGCAGCTAAATCTCCAATGTATTCTTATTTTTTGTTCACACGGTCATAATTCACCCCAAGGGGTCTTTAACATAACTCCTCTTGTGTTCTTTGAAGAAAGCTGAAAAATAAGTAAAATGACTTGCAGTTCTAAAGAAAACCATTTCTAACATGCTGCAGGCAAGTGTTCTGGACCCAATATAAGGTTAAGTTCACACACTCAGGATTTGCCTGCGCAATTCTTGCAAGGTGAGCCGCAGTAGAATTCTGGGGCTGTGAAGTGCCGCCAGTCAGCACAAGGATTAGCCCTATTGTCATTCAATGGGGTTAATCTGCAGCTTATTAGTGCAGAATCCGCTATAATAATAAATACGCTCAGTATTCACACTGATGATTTATTTTCTTTTTTTGTAGCGCTCACAAAAATCAGTAAAGATTTGTATCTGGAACATGTGAATAGGATATAAAATATCCCATTCACTTGTATAAAATACAGATCTGATTGTTGTGGAATCTGAAATCTTAGACATGTGAACTTTCACTATATAGTAAACCAACATTAGGCGTTATAATCCTGCCACATAGTGCAGTCAGTTAATTCCTGGTAAGAGTACATGTGCTGTGTGGGCATTGCATTACTTCATGTTGGCACTGCTGGGCACTATTTAAAGGGGTTGTCTCGCTACAAGGATTGCTAAAGATGTTAAAGATCTTGCGAAAACAAGTCACTTTGCAATATATGTCCATTAACAGTGTCCTACCTATTCTGAGATATCCCCTCTTGTATGGGCTACATCAGCCCCTCTGGTCGCTATAGCTACAGACCTGTTTAATCTCTCATGATAGGCTGCCTGCGCTGGTTGCTATAGCTACAGACCTGGCTTCTACTGCAGTCTAGTAGAATCCAGTAAACACGCCCCTGAATTCAAAATGAAACCAAGAAAACAGGACTGGGGTAAGACGAATCAATGTAATGAGACAACCCCTTTAAGTACAGAATGGCTCTAACTGGCAATAGTTGGCTTCATATAGGCATAATATGCATCTATATGAGCAAGGTAAGACGCAGTCACTATGGGGCCAGAGGTTGACGGGCCCACTCATGTGCATAACCTTGTACCTTTTTGTAGAGAATAAGAAGTTAGTGGTTTTCTGATATCTAGCACTGCTATGAGGGTTCTCTGATATATAGCGGTATTAGTTATACCTTTAATTATTGCTATTTATGCTGTTTATACTCAGTTTACGGTTGGGCTATGTCTACACAACAGTGATTTACTGTCGGATTTAAGCGGATTCGGTATTTAAAATCCACAAAAATCTGACTGTAGATCCATTGCCATAAACCTCAATAGAAAATCCGAGCTGTAGTCTACACAGCTTGGATTTTCTGAGGTCGGATTTGAAATCCAAAACTGGCTCAAAAAAACTTAGAACATGTTCTATAATCCGCCGTATCTCTCTTGAAAACCGTGGACTATAGGACTGTTCAATTGAATGGAACGGGAAAAATCAGAATCCGTCAAGTATTGTATCCTCTGCCGTGTGGACGTAACCTTATTGGGTGTTAGGAGCCCATCTCATTTTTCTGTAGGGCCCTATGAACTCTACATACACATCTAAACACAATGGGGCAGATTTATCAAGGCAGTTGCGGCAGAATTCTGGCTCAATTTGCACCAAAAATAATGTCTTACAAGCTCTCCAGATTTACTATGTGTTTTAGACAGTTTCGGATGCTTCTGCGCCTTGTCCGACAAAGGAGCCGTGACCTCGAAAAAGTGTTGTGGTTTTGCGATGAAAGGGGTGTGGCTTAAATACGACAAAAATGCACCCGAATTTTGTTGCAATTTCTGGCGTAAAAGTGCGCCAATTTAATAGTGGTACAAACTTAGACTAGACAGTTCTACCCTGCACCGGATTTATCAACACTGTGATAAATCTGCCCCAATGTATGTACTGTTTGGTTTCAGGCTACAGCCACAGGGCAGTGACAAAATACTGGTTGGATTCTGATTAAAGATCCAACCGATATTTTATTGTCTTTTCAATGGTTTTGGGGGACCGGTCTGTCCGCAGTTTGCGGATTCGGCCGTCCCTCTAATCACTGAATAGCACAGCTTCTGCCTGAAAACCGTGCGGAAGATCGTGCATGCTCCGAGTTTTTCGGGAACACCGGCAGTGTGAAAATCCACCCAATAGAAAACCATGCAGTGTAAACGCCTGGGAGGATCTGTTAAAAAGAATGGACGTATCCATTCTTTTTTTTTTTTTTTTTTTTTTTACACACTATGGATTTGAAATCTGTCGTGTGGAAAATCCATGGCATAGTTCGTAATGTGAAGTACAGCGCAGGTTACCCATTCAAATGAATGGGGGTTGGCTTGCATGAAGATTTTAACGTTGAATTTAATGTGGAATCCAAATCTAATACCACATAAAAATGTGTCCTGTGATCATATCTTTAGGGCTATAAAGTTATGGAACCTGTACGGTGGCAGACAGTGTAATGTGAACATATCCTTAGGGCTGTAAGGGTACGCAGACTGTACTACATCAAATCACCCAGGCCCATTAGCCACCTTTCCAGTACTTCTGTGGGTAACCATTAGGGGCGGTTGACACGGCTCAGGACAAATACCGGTCAGTTTATCCGACCTGTATTTGTCCGGTTTTTGTGCCGTGCACACGGCCGCGGGAGGACGGCTTTTCTCCGCGGTCAGCCCTCCCCCTTCACTAGTTCATATTCCGTCCGAAAACCAGACAGAAGAATGAACAAGTACAATGTTTTTCGGGCGCCCGATGGTCTAAAAAACCACCGGGCGGAAAATCCGTGCAGTGGGGATTGCTGCACAGGTTTTCCATAGCGGCCCGTGTAAAGGTTTGCGGACGGTTTTCAGACGGTTTGCAAAACCACAAACCGTCTCAAAAACCGACCGCAAACAGGTACCGTGGGGACATGCCCTAAGGGTACGGAGCTTGTACAGTGGCAAATCACCCAGGCCCTTTAGCCACCCTTCAAGGACTTCTGAGGGTAACCATACTGCTGATGTGACCCTTGGTGAAAAGGAGTTTGACACCCCTTATCTATAGGGGTCATATACTGCCCAGCAGACTTCTATGGGTGCCATTTTATGACTTTATACAACTCATAGTTTATAAAGAACTGTAATGTCACCATATACGTGAGTCCCTGGAGAAATAAAAACTAGAAGTCACTACTAAGCAGAACTGGGCTGAACTGGAAGTGGCGGAATTAGATTTTACTAGAACAAGGAAATAGTAGATGTATTATTAAAATAGCTACAGAGTAATAAACAAGTAATATAAAAAGCTGCATTAATGCTCATTGCTTTTGCATGAAGTCATTAAGTACTCATATGCAGATGAGCGTGTTCCACTGTGTACAATCATTGCCAATCAATATTGCATCTTACATAATGACTATCATTTTTTGGGGACATAATTACATAATGATCTTGACATTTAAAAATAGATTTAATGCCATTGTTATGCAAATATAGGATGAATGTTTTTGCATCAGACTTGATAAAGGATATAACATTCATCCCTTACAGAAAGAGAGAATAACCATCCTGTCAGACAATCCAATACAGAAATTAAGTGTTCCCAACTGTTGTAGAAGCAGGGTAAAACTACAAATCATTGGACCCTATAGCAGAATAAGATGGGCCCCATCACCTAATGACAGGAAACGGAAACAGCAGAATAAGTAACATTATCAAATAAATACAGTATCTCATAAAAGTAAATACACATCTCACATTTTTGTAAGTGTCGTATTATATCATTTCATGGGACAGCACTGAAATTATGACACTTTGATACAAAGAAAAGTAGTCATTGTACAGTTCGTATAACGGTGTAAATTTGATGTTCCCTCAAAATAACGCAACACAGCCATCAATGTCTAAACTGCTGGAAACAAAAGTGAGTACACCCCTAAGTGAAAATGGACAAATTGTGCCCAAAGTGTCAATATTTTGTGTGGCCACCATTATTTTCCAGCACTGCCTTAACTCTCTTGGGTATGGAGGTCACTAGAGCTTCACAGGTTGCAGCCACTGGAATCCTCTTCCACTCCTCCATGATGACATCACGGAGCTGGTGGGTGTTAGAGACCTTGTGCTCCTCCACCTTCCGTTTGAGGATGCCCACAGATGCTCAATAGGGTTTAGGTCTGGAGACATGCTTGGCCAGTCCAGCACCTTTACCCTCATTTTCTTTAGCAAGGCAGTGGTCATCTTGGAGGTGTGTTTGGGGTCATTATCATGTTGGAATACTGCCCTGCAGCTCAGTTTCCAAAATGATCTTGCTCAGCTTCAGTATGTCAGTACATGTTGGCATTCATGGTTCGATAAATGAACTGTAGCTCCTCACAGCCGGCAGCACTCATGCAGCCCCAAACTATGACACTCCCACCACAATGCTTGACTGTAAGCAAGACACACTTGTCGTTGTGCTCCTCACCTGGGTGACGCCACACACGCTTGACACCATCTGAACCAAATAAGTGTATCTTGGTCTCATCAGACCACAGGACATGGTTCCGGTAATCCATGTCCTTACCATTTTTTTCAGCAAACTGTTTGCTGTCTTTCTTGTGCATCATCTTTAGAAGAGGTTTCCTTCTGGGACAACAGCCATGCAGACCAATTTAATGCAGTGTGCAGCATTTGGTCTGAGCACCGACAGGCTGTCATATGACACCGTGGAGGGAAAATGGTGAATTAGGCACAATTTGTCCATTTTCATTTAGGGGCCTTCTCACTTTTGTTGCCAGTGGTTTAGAAATTGATAGCTGTCTGTTGAGTTATTTTGAGGGCACAACAAATTTACACTGTTATACAAGCTGTACACTGACTACTTTACATTGTATCAAAGTGTCATATCTTCAGCATTTTCCCATGCAAAGATATAATAAAATATATACAAAAAAGTGAGAGGTGTAATCACTTTTGTGAGATACTATATATATATAATGGCATCATATATCAGATAATCAACATAAGTAGTGCTAGATAGCAGAAAGCTACCAGCTTGTTCTTTCCCACAAGAATTAAACATTTTCTTGCAGCTAAGTAGACACTTTTAACCCCTGGACCCCATAAAATGCTGTTATGGCTGTAGGTATACCCATATTTAGAAGTCATACCTCGATCCTGGCACCCTAAGTATTAGCAGTGGCACATGGTACTTGGAGGGCCCTATTACAAAGTTTGCATTGGAGCCCTCAAGCCTCAAGTTACACCTCTAATTGTTAGAAAATAGTGGCACATGGAGATACTTTTTGTAAACACTGGCCCAGATATATGAAAGTTGCTGCACCAGTTTTCTAGCGTAGCTTAGGACAGAAATAATAGCGTGCGCCATATCTGACGTATTCCTAAGCATTTGCACAAAACAGAATGAGACTTACACTTTTGTCTGCTCCACTCTTCCAGGGGTTGTCTATGCCAATTTGTACAATACAACACATTTATGTAGCTCTCATGCCAAAAAATGTCCCAGTTCAAGCGTCGTTATTGATGCCATTGTGATGCCAAACTGGCGAGGCTAAGACAGTTTTTTGGCACACAGGTAGTTTGTTTTATGATGTGACACATTTATAAAGTGCCTCGAGACACTTTCAAACATAGGTATCAACCCAACTTTGGCGCCGCACTATCTAGCACATCTATCTTTTCACAAGGACACTTTTCATACATCTGGGCCACTGTATCTATGTACTTGGATATTTAAAGATTTTTTTTACCCCATGGATAAAATGTATGGGCCACTCATTTCTAATAAAGTTATGGTATATTGCTAGGTTAGTCTATACATTATGAGTAAAGGATTCAACCCCAAGACCTTCACTGATTAGAAAGCAAAGCTGAATACTTCTGCTGGCAGTTCTGCTCAAGGTCTCTCCAGGCCACCCACTATGTAGAGTACGGTATTACAACACAGCCCCCGAGAAAGCACTGTAAAGTCCAAATAGTGTTGAGCCCTCCTTCTTCAGAGGATTATGGGGGTCCCAGAAGTATTGACATCTCAGTGATATGACATTACTTCCTATAGATATGGAGAAGGACAGCATCCACCAAATTGTGGTTGTGAAAAACTATTTTTATTCCTCCATTAAATGCAAGTACTTTGGTGAATGATAAAGGATCCTTAGCAGTCAAAATCTTGCTTCTTATGGAGGAATAAAGATCGTTCTTTTTCATAACCTCGTGGATGCTGTCCCTCTCCTCAATGTTGAAGTTTGGTGGTTCCATTCATTCTTGAACTCTGTGTCTTTGCACCACGGAAGTGAGGAGTGCTGCTGGAAAGCCTTTTTGCTATCACTTCCTATAGTCTGAAAACCCAAATAATGGCATATTGCTTGACTGATAGGAATCACAATGATGGTTCAGCACGTGCCAACTCTGCACCGGGAACAGGGGACCACTCATTGCTGTCTACTGTATTTGAAATGCCTTAAAGTGGTCCTACGTAGGCCATGTTCCCTCAAAAATGTGGCGGATTTGGTGTAGCTATAGGGGCTGTAGCATTAGCAGTTACACCTAGGTACTGGTGCCTGGGGGAGGCCACATAACACACAGACACCAGTATAATAGATGACACATTAGGGGTGGAATCCTATTCCAAATTTTGTATTGGGGCATTCAATGTACCCAACTACTTGGCATGAATTGGCATTATGTACTTTGCAATGAGCAAGCTGTCTATAAACAAGGAAATATGAATGCATGGCCTTATTCGGGACCAATACCGTGAATGATGACATGTTCCGCATTTCAGGCCATAGGCTATATCTGACCTTTAAATCATGACATTTAAAAGAGGCTAAAAGCACATTTTAGGGAGAGGCAGATGAAAACCCCACACGGTCATCTACCCGCATAAAAGAAGGTCCACCACCTCTCTTAGTAGATACTTACTATTGCTGGATTTGAGGTCCCTGTGGATAATGGGTACAATGGCCTCACTGTGAAGATACTTCATGCCTCGTGCAATCTGTACTGCCCAGTTGACTAGTACATGAGCCGGGACCTTTTTTCCAGCCAAGGCCCTATGTAGTGGTCCACCTCTTGCATACTCCATAACCAGGCAAAGATGTGGGGGTGTCGTACATACTCCTTTCAAGGCTATAATGTTAGGGTGATGCAACATGCAAAACAGTTTGGCTTCCTGTCTGACATTTTCAGCTGTTACATTGATATCTTCATCAGGGTCGTGTCGTACTGCCTTAACGGCCATTTCTTCTCCTCGCCATATGCCTTTGTAGACCTTCCCAAAACCTCCAACCCCAATGATTTCCTCCAAATCCAGCTCCTCAAACTTTATCTGCAGTGGATGAGGGAAATTTTTCAGGGTGGCCTCCCAGTTGGTATATTTGAGGTCACTGACCACATAGTTGCTTGGAAAGATGCCTACTTTGTCCCTAACTTTTCCAGTCCACCAACCTTCATCGCCAGAGACTGTAGAGTCCTTGGAGAGGATCTCCACCAAGTCACCCCTCCTTAATGTTAATTCCTCTTCTGCAGTGGCCTCATAATCGAAAACAGCTGTCCACAAAGGGTTGGAGCCTCCATAACCCTCCGTGTCATGCCACATTCCATTTTCCTTTGGGTTTTGCCACAACATGGTCCCAGGTTTTGGAAACCCATCCATAGCTGCAGGTCAAACTTGGAAAGTTCTCATTTTACGCCATGCTATTCCCAAGGTTGAATTTGTCCAAAGTACATATTTCCATTATAAAGAAATCTACAGACGTCCAAGACCAGTCGCCCCTGATTAAACCCAGGATCAACTCCATTACTGATTTCTCTACCCATCTTCCAAAAGACACATTTTGTTGATTAAACCGGTTTAGTAAAATTGCTTAGGCCAAGTCAGATCTTTCAGGTACATCAGGGTGGAGAGTTCCGAAAATTCAGGAGAATTAGGTGACTGTCTACAGTCCATTAATCCTGGAACCTCAGGTCTCAGAAAGCTTCAAACAGGAACTGTGAGGAATTAAGAAAAGTTACATGTTAAATTATCAAAGACATCTTCAAGGTGGTGAAGAACATCTTGATTCCCTACCCATGTTAACAGTGAGTCCATGTTTACCAGAATCCTCCCTGGTCTACGGTTTATAGAGATCTGGAAGGGTTAAAACTGTGTCTGTGTTTATTTGATCTATAGAAATCCGATGCTGCTGTTTGACACTGACTGTCTACCTGTCACACAGCATTGTCACGGGGATTAGGGTTACATTTTGTTACCTACTAACCATGCATTTACCTTCAGTGGGCATTTATGGGAACCGATCAGACAGCAGATATGAATCAGACACACAATGATATATATAGATCTGACAGGAACCCATTATCAGGAGCCTGCGGTGTTTCCAGTGGAGGGATATCTTATGGACATGATCAAACCAGACTGGGATCCAATATATAATTTACCAGAAAGGGGGGTGGGGGGGGGGAATCTTCAAACCAAAGAATATTATCAGATCAGGCAGCATTTTTGCCATAAAGACGGATATCTGCTGATTGTCAGAAGGATGATCAGTCAGTGCCGGGCCGATATCAAGATCCCCTGATAGGATATCAGCAGCATCATAGGTTTTCTATTTCTGACTACTTTGGCTCGGATAATATTACAAGCACAATAATATATAATTGATACAACCACATACTGTTCCAGGTTATGAATGAAGATACCGACATATACAACCCAGTAGCTCACGTACCTCACAAGTCCATGTTTGGGTTCTGCTCTACCATGGAAAGATGATCTCTTCCAGCATGCAGGGACCTAAAGCAGCAATTGCAGCCGGTATTAGACGCGCACAAATTCCAGCAATCTTCACATCATCTCCAGCATCCTCATCATGGTCATCATCTGTCCTGTCATCTATGACAAGGTGAAGACAGGATCATTCTCCAACATCACCTGCTGAAATCTAGTTCTAGCCCCTCTCCCTATGGTAATGGTTTCCATTCACCTTACACAGGCTGTCAGCTGTTCCAGGCACAGCAGATACACAGCCACCCCCTCACCTCCCTGCTTCTGTCCAATTGCATTGTGGGAGTTGTAGTTTCTTTCCTGGTGCAAAGAGACAATTACAGAGTGTGACCAGCAGGTTGTGCCCTGCAGTCCCTGTGGGCCATGGCAATGTTTGATAAAGCATGCAAGCTTCTATTGTCACATTTATATGCAGGTTTTACGTGTATACTACTTTATTTATGTAACAATATACATTGTATTTATATATATCATTCATGTATTTATGTATATTGTATAATTTATGTAATCGGGAAGTGCATAATCTAATTACTAATTACTCTAATTACTTATTTATACAGTATGCCATATATACCATATACATCTGGCAAATAAGCGATGTAAACAATATTGTTACAAAATATCCACTTATTATGTATCTTGTTTTGCTGCATTTGTCCATAATTGTGCCTATAATTTGCACTAAGTATTTATTATTTTATCTAGCCCATGATGGGATTTTGAATGTGTTCCTCGCTGAAATCCACCTTTGTATCCCATTGTATCTTAATGGGAATCCATGCCACAGTTCATACTATAAACTACAACACTGCATTTTCTGCTCCCGGATATGAAATCTTTGCCATGGAAAATAAAGTGACGTTACTTATTGACACAGAAGTACAGAGAGTTTCACTCGAAAGAAGCCCAGAATATCCTGCTGCAACTCCCCGGGCTAGGATGAAGCAATCTGAATCAAAAAAATAATGCTCTATATCTTTATGTGTATAACGGATTGCATTCAAGGCTGGGACAACGGATAGGCGAAGGTAGGCGACCTCCTAAGGCCCCAATTTGTCTCAGGCAAGAAGGGGGCGCAAGGAGGTATGAAGTGGGCTGAATTTTCCATTTTTGGCGGGGGGGGGGGAGGTCACCAGAATATCTTGTCCCAGTCCTGACTGGAGTATATGCAATGCTGGAAGTGATCGCCATTTGACACGGCGTTCCTGTTCTTGAACATATTGGCCGCTACTGGGGGGACTAGCAGCTAATTCTAGTTGGATGTTTTCCATAAACCTTCCATAGTGCAAAGCTTGTGCTAACAGGTTCTTGCTTTGATGACAGTGACATGATATGTGGTAATTCTGCTCGTTTTGCAACTTTTTGACCTGTGCTTTTTTTTTTAAAAAACATGTTTTTATTGAGTTCCAATGCAGTTATAGACCATAATCAGACATTTGCGATATATTCAATTCGACAAGGTGTTGTTTCAAGAAACATACAGAAAATAATACAGCATTGGAAAGACATTTTCTCATTTTGAACTAATCTCGATAGAACAGGAACTATCATTTTCTAAGTACAATGCAGTTATGATTCAGTAATGTTTTAGTACAAATATCATTTATCCTTAATGTATGAGAGTTTTAAATAAATCTTAATAATGATATCACAAAGTGTCAACAATTTGTCTGGACCCATTTTCTTTCACCTGAAGAATTGGTTAGCTTAAAGAGAACCTGTCACATAGGTTATGCCCCCCTTGCTGAGGGCAGCACAAGTTAGTGTCATACCTGCTGTCTCCAGCACTGTGTCCCTTATTCTGTAAGATGCAGCAGTTTTAGAGCATTTACCCCTCAAATCTTATTCATGAGCAGCTGTTAGCTCCACCCACCAAAGGCTAGCTCCACCCACTGACAGTTATTCACATGTTTCTACCTGTTCAAAGTAATAGGTTTGTCAGATGAGGTGAGCGGGGCAGCCCGGTGGGCGAGGTTTGAAAAAAATGCTCTCTGAGGACTTTCGAGACTCTCTGGCTGAACTGCGATTTGAGCATTAAATAGACAAAAACTAAACTTAAGGCATGTTCACTAGCTGAAATGGGTCGTATTTCGTCGTAATTACGCGCCGTTGGGCGAATACGGACGTAATGGCTTCATTAGGTATTCACAGTTCATAGAACTATGGTTAGTCTCACATGTCATTTGCGGGTATACGGCTAGCAGTGATAGTCTATGGGCGGCGAAGTGCGGCCCCTGTTACTCCGCTCCGCCGTCCACGGGTAATTGGGGCGTAATTACGTACCGCATTAATGCCGTGTGAACATAGGCTTACAGAATAAGGGACACAGCAATGGAAACAGCAGGCCTGACACTACCTTTTTCTGTTCTCAGCCAGGGGGGCAAAAACTATGTGACAGGTTCCCTTTAAAGGGGTTGTGTCACTACAAGGATTGCTTTTTATGTCAAAGATCTTGCAAAAACAAGTCACTTTGTAATATGTGTCCATTAACAGTGTCCTACCTATTCCTAGATATCCCTTCTTGTATGGGCTGCATCAGCTCCTCAGGTCGCTATAGCTACAGACCTGTTTGAGCTATCCTGATAGTCTGTCAGCACTGGTTGTTATAGCTACAGACCTGGCTTCTACTGCAGCCTAGTGGAAGCCAGTAAGCACACCCCTGAATTCAAAATGAAACTAAGGACTGAGGTAAGATGAATCAATGCAGTGAGACAACCCCTTTAATGAGCTCTTATTCCCACCCTTGTGCCGTGGGTCCACCATCTCACCTGCTAATTACTCCCCCCAACTCTGCATCCTGACATGTACCAGGGCTTGGTCGCCTGTACTGTGTGTCTTTGTATTATCAGGTAGTAAGTTGTAATGCAATAGTACATAACCAGAATTTCACATAACGTAGCAACATCTAGCAGCTTGCCAGTAATATAAAGGATAAAGAACATTTCTGACACTGTGCCCAGGGCCATCTTTTCCATTGGGCACACTAGGCAGTTGCTCGGGGGCCCCACAAGTATAGGGGCCCCTGGTGGTGTATGTTTGTCCCAGGAATACAAGAAACATACCCTGGATCCCTTGGTTGTCTTTGCTTATTTAACTGTTTCTGTATTTTTAGGACACCCAGTTAAAAACCATGATGGAAAAGGGAGCCAAAGGCTCCCTGCCCTGCCAATTAGTCTTATAGACTGCTGGTGTCCAGACATAAGTGGCGTGATAATATATGTGTCCTTGGGGATGGCTAGAGGCATGACCTACTGTGATGTCATGTATTGCGGCAGGGCCCACTACAGTGTCCTGCCCAGGGGCCCATAATGCTGTTAAGAAGGCTTTGCACGTGCCCATTGATTAGGTGTAAACTTTGGCCTGTTAAATAAGACCTCCCAGTCTCCCGTGTTCAGCGTGTCAGAGGTTTCATAGGCAACTGCTCCGGAGGATGTCACACGTGATCAATTGTGCTCAGCGATGTTAACGCATGGCCTTCACTATGAAAAGGGATCAATGATCCTATCGTTTCCAGCTTCCAGGCCATCTTCTGAATAAGGGTATGTTCACACGGCTTAATTGCAGGGCGTACAGTGTGTTCGGGGAGTCGCACTAATCGGCGTGTACTCCCGCAGCGCGGGGGGGGGGGGGGGGGTGGGCGGCAGCCCGCCGGACCCATAGACTGTCATTACAATCCGCTGCGTGTTTGCATCGTGCCTGTCGGGTCTGTCTTTCGGATGCGATCCAAGAATTGCATGTCATTTTTGGGACCGCATCCGAAAGACAGACCCGACAGGCGTGATGCAAACACGCAGCGGGGATCTCTCATGTGAACGCTGCTGCGTGTCTGTCATTGCCGGCAGTGATAAACTCATTGCTAATTGTTAGATGCGTCTCTGGGTCCGTTCTGATGGACCCAGAGACGCATGAGAAATGCGTATGTTCATACGGAGGCAAGACGCCATGTGAACAAACCCTATAGCTACGCCCCTGTAGAGGGCCTTATGTATAACAACTAGTGCAAACAAGACATGGCTGTGTTGCCCATAGCAACCAATCAGCGTTCAGCTTTTATTTCTTTAAAACAGGTCTGAAAATAAAAGCCATCACCAGGTTGGTTGCTATGGCAACACCTCCACGGCTCCCGCACTGGTTTTCATACATGAGGCCCATTAGGATAATATAATTAGTTCAGGAGAGAAACGTACAATCTCCAGTCAGATACTACAAGGCGGGGGTGATGGGGTGGTGGTTGTTAGGAGGGCGGCAGCCATCTTCCTCTCCTCCCAATCATTACACACTTAGTCCTTCACAAGAGCAGGGTATCCTGATGTGTCACCCACTGGCCACCTTTTGTGTTGCTAAGCAACAGCCTCAAATTTTTAAAGCCTATGTTTAGCAAACAGAGGAACCAAAAATATATTAATTATAGAAACTGAAACACAACCTTCATCACAGCGGGAAGCTTTGTTTTTCAATGGAGCATCATTTTTAATAGCCCTAGTCTTAGATTTTCGGTGTTAATTCTACAGTAGACTAAAATGTAATCACAATTTACAGTATAAAATATAACAAAGCACAAAACAATGGAAGTGAGAATTTTCTAAATGTCCAGCATGCCCATTTTGTTACAGAAATGCCGCAGATCTTCATTACGGATTTCACCTTTTGCAGATGCCATATATAAGACGGATAGATTTTTTGATGGATTTGCTGGGTTGTAGAGTCGGCAATATCTAGACATAGGGCCACATGGCAACCAATTAGAGCGCCCCTTTCATTTTTCCAGAGAACTATATGAAATGAGGGGCGCTCTGATTGGTTGCTATGGGCTCTGATTGGTTGCTATGGGCTCTGATTGGTTGCTATGGGCAACAAAGTAAATTTTAGACCTAAACAGTTTTCATACATGTGGTCAGGGGCATAGCTATAGGGGGTGCAGAGGTAGCAGTCGCTACCGGGCCCTGCAACCTGAGGAGGCCCAAAAGGCCTTCTGCCACATAGGAAGACACCAGTATTATAATTAGCACATAATAGTTGGGAGGTCCGATTTAACTTTTTACATTGGGGCCCAAGAGCTTCAAGTGATGCCTCTGCATGTGGCCCATAGTCTTAGGGCATGTTCACACGACGGGTTTGGCTGCGAGTTCAGCCGCGGTTCTCGCGGCCACACCTCATCATACCCTCGTCGCAAACTCTCCCGATGCGGGTTTGCGACGAGGGTACTGGGCGTGGTCTCAGCGCGGGTGGGGCGTGGCTTGGGGCGCGGCTTGCGGAGAGGGTTTGCCCCCATGCAAATTAATAGGCAGGGGGCAAACCGCGACACCCGCGGCGACGCCGCCGGCAACACCGCGCGGCCGCTGCGCTGAGAACTCCCTGTCAAGAATTGACAGGAGAGTTCTCACACACGCGCAGCAAGGCCGCGGCCCCAAAGCCATGGCCAATCCCGCGGCGTGTGAATATTAACGCGGTTTCCAATAGGAAACCATGTTAATAAACTAGGTGCGATTTGGCCGCGGTTTTGGCCGCGGAAACCGCGTCGGAAACCCGCAGCCATAATCGCGGCCAAATCCGTTGTGTGAACATTCCCCATAGGCCTGGTTTACATCTATGTTTGAGGTTCCTTTCGGAACCTCAGTGACAGAGGTGGAACCAGACCCGGTTTACAATTGACACCAACAGCGCCCAGCAGAGATCATTAACTACCATGGAGTCCATTGGTCCTCTGCCGTGGTGTCCGTTGTTTTAACATAAAAAAATACAACATCTTGCGCTATTTGTTACATCTTTCACGGTGGAATCTGTGATGGAGGTTCTGAATTATGTGAACCTAGCTTTATAGTGTAGATAAGGGTCAATAGCTGCTCTATCCTGTCGGGATATGCTGGGAGTCATAGCTTAACAGAGAACACAACTGTACTGTGCAGTCCCACGTAAATCGCTTTTGTGACTCAGATGCGCAGTCTCACATAAGTTACAGAGAGAGAACATAGCTGTACTCTGCAGTCCCACGTAAAAAAAACAACTTTTGAGAGACAGATGTGCAGTCCCACGTAAACCACTTGTGAGTCAGGTGTGCAGTCCCATGTAGACACAAACTGATAAAGTGTATAGTTTTCTTCTACAGATCTGTAGATGTGTGAGGTGTAATAATCTGCAGGATATATCACTATGTGAGAGAGAGTGAAAGAAAAAAAAGTACCCATCTTTCACAGAGTCCTGAATGTCAAATGCCCATTCAAGTTACAAAGTATTTAGAGAGAGCAAGAAACTTAGATATACACTATCGAGTTACACTTCCAATGGTTCCTTAGGATAGTGCAGGAAATACTAAAAGGCCATTGTATTTTGGACGACATTTTGTCATTTGCTGTGTGCATATAGCCTTAGGGTATGTTCGCACAGGGTAATTTCGTCACGCATTTCGCAGCGTATTTGCGCTCTAATACGGGCAAGATGCGCACCAAAATTACAGTAATCCATAGTTCTCTATGAGAACTATGGATAGGTAGACCCTAGGTAGGTAGGTTAGTAGGCTTGAGGTAGGTAGGTAGGTAGGCTGTAAATAGTCCCCAGGTAGGTAGGTAGATGCTAGGTAGGTAGGTAGGCAGTAGTTAGGCAGGTCTCAATTAGGTAGGTAGGCTACAGGAAGGTAGATTGGCACTAGGTAGGCAGTATTTAGGCCCCAGGTAGGTAGGTAGGTATGCATTAGGTGCATTATAGCTAGCTAGGCTATAGGTGGAGCCCAAATAGGTAGACAGGTAGGTAAATAAGCTATAGGGGGCCCAGGGCCACCATCAGAAATTTTGGGGCCCCATACAGCTGGAGCGTTTGGGCCCTACCTCCACTCCGTCCCTGGCTCCGCCTTCCGGCCAACCCAACCCACTGCTATACTCCCTATCCCCACCCATCTCCCGGCCTGCAACCATCACCACCGTGGAAAAAGAAAAAATTATTTCTGGGGTCAAAAGAAAAAAAAATGCAACTGTGCCATTGTTTTTGGATTTAGTTCTTGCTGGACGAGGTCCAGTAAATGCCATCACTATAATGTAACTGACCAAACCAGTATACCCAGACCAATATTGCCAAGCAACAATATAGAAATACTAAATAATACCGCCACCTATCACTACCATATACTGACTAGCACCACCATACTGTTACTGACCAAATCAGCATACCAAAACCAATATCACAAAATAACAACAATATACAAGCACCTAATAATACTGCCACATCATCACCACATATCTCCAACATAACAATACTGAATAATACCGCCATAATGTTACTGAATATAAACCATTACATCAAGACCAACATTTCCTCCATACAGTACAGTGATCCTAAAGTGGTGGATACCAGGTACACAGGTGCTTTGCAAATAGTTTACTTACATCTAGGGCCTCACAGGTGATGTCTTGCCTGATGAGTCGTTCACTTTCTCTTTTCTTCTCCATTCGGTCCAGACCTCCATGATGACTTCCTCCGTTCACCACTCGTCCTGTAGAATTTATAACACAAGCACCTGAGACTCCTCACTCTTTTATTGTTTTCCCAACTGAGTTCCCCCTCCCCTTTTACAAACTCCCCATCTATAATGGCCCAAATGATTATAATTAGCCCCCCCTGTAATTAGTGGCCCACCAGTCAGTATATAGGTAAAATGGGGCCCCTGGGTGGTAGCTAAGTAGCTTAGGGAGACGTAGGTAGCTTAGGGCCCGGTGTAGGCAGCTTAGGGCCCTCTGAAGTTTTAGAGTCCCTCCTGTAGTTCTAGCGCCCCCTCCTTTAGTGCATGACCCATCCTTTAGTTGTAAGGCCCATCCTTTAGTTGTAGAGCCCCCTCCTTTAGTTGTAGAACCCCATCCTTTAGTTGTAAGGCCCATCCTTTAGTTGTAGGGCCCCCTCCTTTAGTTGTAGGGCCCCGTCCTTTAGGGGAGAGCCCCTCCTTTAGTGCAGGGCCCCCATCCTTTAGGTGTAGGGCCCCATCCTTTAGTTGTCGGGCCCCCTAATTTAGTTGTCGAGCCCATCCTTTAGTTGTAGGCCCCCTCCTTTAGTTGTAGGGCCCCATCCTTTAGTTGTAGGGCCCCATTATTTAGTTGTCGAGCCCATCCTTTAGTTGTAGGGCCCCCTCCTTTAGTTGTAGGGCCCCCTCCTTTAGGGCAGAGCCCCTCCGTTAGGGCAGGGCCCTTCCTTTAGTGCAAGGCCCCCATCCTTTAGTGCAGGGCCCCATACTTTAGTTGTAGGGCCCCCTCCTTTAGTACAGGGCCCCATCCTTTAGTTGTAGGGCCCCCTCCTTTAGTGCAGGGCCCCCTCCCTTAGTGCCGGGCCCCTCCTTTAGTGCAGGGCCCCCTCCGTTAGTGCAGGGCCCCCTCCCTTAGTGCAGGGCCCCCTCCCTTAGTTGTAGGGCCCCCCTGTAGCTTATTACTTACCTGGCCGCGCTCCCCCGGCGTCTCCGTCCGCTCCCGGCCCCAAGCCTGCTGTTTTAGGCTTGGGGCCGAGGACAGGAAGCTCGGCAGGCGTCGCAATGACGTCACTCACATCGCGCCGCCTGCCAGCTATGTACGGCAGGGAGCGCATAGCTCTCCCTGCCCCGCCGTTCATCTTAATTGTATGCGCGGAACACGGATGTGCCTAAAATTAAGAGATATAGCTACAGACCTGTTTGATCTCTCCTGAAAGGCTGCCAGTGCTGGTTGCTATAGCTACAGACCTGTTTGATCTCTCCTGATAGGCTCTCAGCGCTGGTCGCTATAGCTACAGACCTGGTGTCCTCAGCAGCTCATCACTGTAGGTCAGTAGAAGCCAGTAAACATGCCCCTGAATTCAAGACTGAAACCGAGAAAACGGGACTGACGTAAGAGGAATCAATGTAGTGAGAAAACCCATTTAAGCTGTAAATCATTTAACATACATTTAGGACAGGACATTCGTACATAAGACTTGTATGCTTGCCAGGAAACCTGGACATTTTTTATTTTACTAGTCCAGGTTATTACGGTATTATATTTAAGGGTTAACAGGCGCTGCCTGCACATTGTCTGGTAATTGTGCTTGGTAAGAAGAGGTCACTCAGGCCCTGAGATGTTCCGGCTCTTGGCGTTAGGGCCCCTCCCTCACGGCTGTACAAGCTTTAATGTGTAACCTGGCTTGTTCACAGCATTAACCTGTTCCACTGCTGCACAACCTTTGCTCAGACACAGGCAGCCAGCTGGCCCCTCCCCTGACAGAGCAGAGGGTTCTGGGATGTGTAGTCTTGGCTCTGATTGAACTGTGCAGTGGGTGGTGATGGGCTGGCTGCCCGCAGAATGAGGCAGTTCCATCCTGTCTCCTCATAGCAGGTGAATGCCCACAATGGAGAGGCTGCTGTGATGCTCTATGTGCAGCACAGGTGTCTCTGAATACAGCCTGCTAGAAGAGCTCCATCTGGTGGCACATGGGAATATTGCAGAAATCACGTGCACATTTTAGTAAATAGGGCCCATACAATGTAATAGGGGGATTCTTTAACTGAAGCCTAATAATTGGCACCCATAGTATCTACTAAATGACTGCGGTGTGCATGAACGGTGATTACCGCATTGCAATTTATGGTGATCATGCAATATGATGTGCATCTTACTCATGCCGAGGGCCAGGGGCGTAGCTACATGGGGGGGCAGCGGTAGCAGTCGCTACCGGGCCCAGCAGCCTGAGGGGGCCCGAAAGCCCTCTTGCCGCATTAGAAGATACCAGCATTGTAAATGGTGCATGGTAACTGGGGGGCCCCATTTCACTTTTCGCACCAGGGCCCAAGAGCTTGAAGTTACGCCTCTGCCGAAGGCTGTCCCTCCCTAGTAATATACACTCTATTAAAATTTGGAACTGCAGGCAGAACATAAGGGCATTTTTAAAAAACAAATGTTTTCATCCAAAAATCTGTCATGGATTTGAAACAGAAATTCAAGTCATATCCCTCGAGGTCTTCCTGAAATTTTTAGTGACTATGTATGAATTTAGCCACAACTTTGGTGGTAGAAATAGCCCAATTCAGTGGGGCCAGGGGCGCAGCTATAGAGGGTGCAGAGGTAGCAGTCGCTACCAGGCCCTGCAGCTTGAGGGGGCCCAAAAGCCCTCCTACCACATAAGAAGATACCAGTATTGTAAGTGGCACTTTGTAGCTGGGGGGCCTGTTTCACTTTTTGCACTAGGGCCCCGGAGCTTCAAGTTACACCTCTGAGTGGGGCTTATCCATGTTTAGGCTATCCAGTATGGTTTCTGTGACTTGTGACTTGTCATTACAACTCAGATTTCTATTGAAGATAGTGGGATGATTTCAATGCAAAATCCATATACAGTGTTGTAGAATATAATTGAATAAATACAACTTTTTGCCCCTTTCATACCCTTCTGTCACTGAAGGTGATCAAAGAGGCAAAAAATGCCTGGAGTTGTGCCTGAAACTTTCATTGACTATGCATGGATTTTGCCACAGTTTTGAAGGTAAAATTAGCCCAATTCAATGGGGCTTATCCATTATGGTGTCTGTGGCTTGTGACTTGTCACTGTAGCCCAAAATGCTATTGAGCCCAATTCAATGGGGCTTATCCATGTTTAGACTACCCAGTATGGTTTCTGTGGCTTGCCACTGGTCACTGCAGCTCAGATTTCTATTGAAGATAGTGGGATGATTTCAATGCAAAATCCATGTACAGCGCCGTGGAATATAATATGAATAAATACAACTTATTGCCCCCTTAATATCCTTCTGTCACTGAAGGCCACCAAAGAGGCAAAAATGCCTGGAGTTGTGCCTGAAACTTTCATTGACTATGCATGGATTTTGCCACAGTTTTGAAGGTAAAATGAGCCCAATTCAATGGGGCTTATCCATGTTTAGGTTATCCAGTATGGTTTCTGCGACTTGTGACTCATATTTCTATTGAGCCCAATTAAATGCTGCTTATCCATGTTTAGGCTACCCAGGATGGTTTCTGTGGCTTGTGTCTTGTCACTGTAGCTCAGATTTCTATTGAGTCTAATTAATTGGGCTTATCCATGTTTAGGCTACCCAGTAGCTCAGATTTCTATTGAAGATAGTGGGATGATTTCAACACAAACTCCATATCTTAGTCCATGCAGAATTTAATCTGTGTGAACATGTCACTCATTCGGATATATTCGCAACTCCCATAGAAATGTATGGGGAGATCAGATACCATTTTCAATTTGACATGTTGTTACCTTTAATAGCCTACTCTGGTGCCCAGTATTACATACTGCCGAAATTCAAAGGAGCAGCCCCTCTGCCACAGATGGCACCAGTATTGTAAATGGCACATCATAGGTGGGGACTGGAGCAGCCCTAAACTATATGGTGCCCTGTGCAAATTTTTCATTTCATGTCCCCCACCCCATTTATTAGCTTTATGTAGTGGCATTTGGTATTTCATTTATGTCTTGTTTTACCCATCTTCTCCAGGACACATGTGTGAGCAGAAAGTCTTTAAAATCCTACAAAATAAATTAAAACTTTGGTCCATATGGTAGTTTTTATCACTTCTTGAAAGATGTGTCCACCAGCAAGCACCTATTAAGTGCAACAATCCAGCGGTGTCAATATACACTGACCCATCGATCACTGGTACATGGTGGATCCTCAGTGATCACTTTGGGCTAGATGGTGTAGTGGGGTGACCCACGGTGACAGTCAAAGAGCAGGACTGGATAGCGGTGACAGGTCACAGCAGGTGTAGCTGTAGGCAGGTAATGCAGGTCCCAGACAGGTAACAGACTTGGTACAACGGCAGATAGTGAGCAGGTATAACAGACTGGTGCAGCGGCAGGAATACAGCAGGTAATGGGTACAGGTACCCATGCTGATACCAGCAGCAATACAGTAGCCAGGGGCTAAGCTCTATGTAATAAGACACCAACGAACTGACACAGGAGCAAGGGCATGAAGTCACAGGTTAAGAGGCAGGTTATTGAGACACTGCCCCTTTAAATAGCAGAAAACTGCCATGCACCTGCCTTAGGGTATGTTCACATGATGTACTGCGGTGCAAACAGTATGCGTCGCAGTACATCCTGTGTTTCGGGAGCTCGCGCTAATACGCGCATACTCCTGCGGCGCGCGGGGGTGGGGGGGGGGCCCACCAGCCCCATTGACATTCATTACTCGTGGTGCGTATTCACTGCAAATAATTGACATGTCACTTATCTCCCGGCGCGTACAATACGATCGTATTGTACGAGCGGGGAGAGGAGGCGTAATCCATAGTTCTCTATGATAACTATGGATTACCGTAATTATGAGGCACATTTCCTTGTGTATTAAGTGCAGTACTCTGCGAAATACACGGTGAAATGCGCCCCAAAATAAGCCATGTGAACATACCCTTAGAGGGTGCTTGTGTGCATATTGGCAGCCAGAGCGGGAGTGAGCAGGATCCCAGACCGGTGAGTAGGAACTGCCAGCGGACACTGCCGTTGGCATCACAGGAGGGACAGGAGCTGGGACAGGTGAGTATACAGACACAGAAGCAGCAGGGACGCAGCCATGCCTGCAGCTCAGAAAGGGAGCTGCGGCATGGACCATGACAGTAAGGCCATGTTTATACGGCGTATTGCAGCGTATACAGTACCTGTCGCAATATGCGTTCATTGCGCTGTTGAAATTATGCGCTTGCAAGCACGGAATTTCAACAGCTGAGGCCACATCTGTGCCTTCTATACTTTAATATTTGCCGGTGCATATACACCTGAAAAGAAGCGACATGTCAATTCTTTTCAGACGCGCTCCAAATTACGATCATAAAGTATATGGCATGTGATTGACGGCGCATATTTTACATTGATGTCTATGACAACTGTATTGTACATTGTTTGGGCCGCATTTTGTCAAAATTCCGCCCTAAAGACGTGCAAAATTAGGGCCCAAAATATGTCATGTGAGCACCCACTGACCACAAACCACATATATGAAAGTAATGCAATATAAATGAGTTCTAAAAAGTCAATAAATGGCAAAAAAGGAGGAACTAAATTGCCAAATTGTCATTTAGTGCCCCCAATAGTGCCTTCTAGTGCCCTTTTAGGATCCTTTATCCCACATGGGCACTAAAGAGGAAATTAATGACAAAGGCATAGAAAAGAAAGAAAGTAAACAGGCAATAAATATCAAATGAGCTATAAGAAGACATGGATTCTGTGCCATCTATTACTATTGTAGTGTCATTCTGTTCAGTCACCCAGTTGCCCAGTGACCACTTATTAAATGTTTAGCGCCCCTTTGGTGTCATTTAGGGCAGGATAGTGGCTCAGTGGTTAGGGTCTGGGATCCTGGGTTCAATCCCCAACAAGGAATTCGTATGTTCTCCTCGGGTTTCTTCCGGGCACTCTGGTTTCCCTTGCACCCCAAAAAACATACAGATAGGTCAAACGGGAATTTAAAATGTGAAGTAAACAGGGTCAGCTATAAATGTGAATAATGACAATCTCTGTACAATGCTGTGGAATATAATAGGATTAAATACAATTTATTGCCCCTTTAATACACTTCTGTCACAGAAGGCTATCAGAGGCAAAAAATGGTATCTGACAAAAAATGGGCATTGTATCGGAGGACACTAAAGGGGCAATAAATGGCATGTGGGCTGTAAGTGTATGCTTCCACAATGGATTTTTCTCTCTGAAACACCCTGTTGCAAAATCCATTGCAGAAATATGAAGTGATACCTGACGGTGGAGCTGATGCAGTGTCGGACTGGGGTGCACAGGGACCTCAGGTGGAGTTGATTCTAGTGGCCCACCAGATGAGTTGTTTCTGGATCCTCTTGTGGAGATTATTTTAGGGGCCCCTACAGCTACTGTAAATGACTGTACATGTCTTCTGTACTCTGTCTCTTGCTTTTTGCCCTTTCTTCTTCTGCTTTTCTGCCTCTTCTGAGGATGCATATGCAATTAAAAAGCATTTCCAGGTCTACCATGCTGAGGAGTCCACCGAGGGATTTCTAAAATTTCCTGTGGGCCAGCCCGAGCCTGAGCTGATGGACCTTTACTCCACCATAGTGTTTAACTGTATGCATGTCCCAAGTATCAAAGGCTTCTGAGTAAATGATTTTTTTATTTTTTTGTAAAAATAACTTTTATTTAAATATAATCAAAATTACAAACTTTTCAGTGTAAATGCAAAATACAAACAACATCAGGTCAAATAAAGGCAATGTCATAACCATACATATGCAATTATTTAAGTGCAGAAAAAAACCTTAACTTTTAACCAGATACTTCCACTTTTGGAACTTCAACACCCCCTCTGCATCATCAGCACCAATTTTTCGCACATCCTGAAGATAAAACAAATATAACCTGCTAAGAAAAATATGCACAGTCTTTGGAACGTCCCACTCTTCCCTTTTCTACAGATACATATTTCTAGCATCATACAGAGTTTCCTTCAAACACAACATAATTATCCACCAGACTTTCTTTTTATCTTTATTAACAAGGCCAACCCCAGAGATCACCATGAATAAATGAATGCAGCCGGGCCATATAGTAAGTTGTACCTGCCCCTACTGCTTGCAGTTTGGCGGCCTACACCCCGTGCAACCGCACGGGTCACACTTAGATAACACCAGCCATGGGTAGGAGATCTGTTATACACTCTCCGGCCACTTTATTAGGTACACCTGTCCAACTGCTCGTTAACACTTAATTTCTAATCAGCCAATCACATGGCGGCAACTCAGTGCATTTAGGCATGTAGACATGGTCAAGACAATCTCCTGCAGTTCAAACCGAGCATCAGTATGGGGAAGAAAGGTGATTTGAGTGCCTTTGAACGTGGCATGGTTGTTGGTGCCAGAAGGGCTGGTCTGAGTATTTCAGAAACTGCTGATCTCCTGGGATTTTCACGTACAACCATCTCTAGGGTTTACAGAGAATGGTCCGAAAAAGAAAAAACATCCAGTGAGCGGCAGTCCTGTGGGCGGAAATGCCTTGTTGATGCCAGAGGTCAAAGGAGAATGGGCAGACTGGTTCGAGCTGATAGAAAGGCAACAGTGACTCAAATAGCCACCCGTTACAACCAAGGTAGGCAGAAGAGCATCTCTGAACGCACAGTACGGCGAACTTTGAGGCAGATGGGCTACAGCAGCAGAAGACCACACCGGGTGCCACTCCTTTCAGCTAAGAACAGGAAACTGAGGCTCCAAATTTGCCCAAGCTCATCGAAATTGGACAGTAGAAGATTGGAAAAAACGTTGCCTGGTCTGATGAGTCTCGATTTCTGCTGCGACATTCGGATGGTAGGGTCAGAATTTGGCGTCAACAACATGAAAGCATGAATCCATCCTGCCTTGTATCAATGGTTCAGGCTGGTGGTGGTGGTGTCATGGTGTGGGGAATATTTTCTTGGCACTCTTTGGGCCCCATGGTACCAATTGAGCATCGTTGCAACACCTTGTGGAATCTATGCCACGAAGAATTGAGGCAGTTCTGAAGGCAAAAGGGGGTCCAACCCGTTACTAGCATGGTGTACCTAATAAAGTGGCCGGTGAGTGTACATTTTGCATGGGGTTCTAGGAGTTTCAACTTACACTTGTCAATGAAGGCCAAAGTCATTTACTCAGCTCAGTACCTGTTGTCCACTGATAACTGCATAGTGTCCAGTGAGTTGGGCAAAGTGGTATAAACTCCCTGGACTAAAGTAAGATTGTGTATTCTATAGGTAGGTATCCTGGGTATCCTTTGATTAGATTCCTTATCCTTCAATCCAGCATAGTTAGATGCTCCTACTTCTTCAGAATTTAAATGTGATCATTCAGCTGCTTCTGAGCACGATGTAAATGTCATCGCCAATATAATAGATGTATTCACCTGAATGTAAAAGGGCTATGAAATATTAGCTTTATTGTGATTGCATATTACACCATCCCCAAGACAAAGAAGACTTGCAAGCTGACATGGATAGTCAAATATAATTTAAAAAAATACATGGTCCAAGATTTCTGTCATCAGTGATCCCCCCAGAAACACTCAGTTATATTGTCTTATTGAACATGGAGCTTAAAGGGGTATTCTTGCCTCACTGATTAACTTTAGACATGTAGGCAAAGGTAAATAAAGACTATTACCAAATACATTGCTGTTCTAATTTTGCCTCTCCTCAGGAATTAGGAGCAGATCGTCTCTCCTGCTTTTGCACACAAGCTTTCCGAGTTACCTGCCACCTCTCTCTGCTCTTACAGGCTGCCGCAGTGGCCGGATAGTGACCTCTCTCCCTGCTGTGTGTTATCACCAGGATGGAGCTTGTTTACATTATTTACTGACAAGATTTCCACCCTTTGGAGCTCTGTAGCCTTGTGCCCTGCTGTTTAGAGCCCTCCACATACTACTCTGTATAATGTGATGCTATCTTCGGGGAGGACTGTGGGTGGATACAGTATAAAAGCGCTGGGTGGCCTGCTGACTGGTCTGCATGCTATAGTGTAGCCGTCCGCAACCCTCCATGAACGTATGATACTACTCTGTATAGCGTGACGCTGCATTAGGTGCGGGCTGCCGGTGGCTACACTATAGCATGCGCACTAGTCAGCTCTTCTTTATTGTATGCAGTGCTAAAATGTGAAGTTCTGGAATGTAATCATTTACTGTCATGCACATAACAGTAAAAAATATTGGACCTCATGTATGAAAACTGTCTTGGTCTAAGACTTTTTTGTTGCCCATAGCAACCAATCAGAGCGCCCCTTTCATTTTTTCAGAGCACTATATGAAATAAAAGGGGTGCTCTGATGAACTCTGATTGGTTGCTATGGGCAACACAAAGTCTTAAACCAAGACAGTTTTTATATATGAGGCCCTATGTGTTTAAAACAGACACACAATATACATTAATAAAGTATCTAAACATATTTTAGCCCATAGTGAGCCTAATTTATGAAAGAAAAAAAAAAGAACTGGAAAACCACAATAAGTCAAAATACATCCGTACGGTGGTCCCCTAAGTTACAATGGCTTCAGCTGCACCTGTTTATCTTTTCCAAGTAGCATAGGGGCCAGTATTGCCTGCTACTGGGTTCAGTCTAGTCCAGCCATTGAGCTGCATGTACAGCCTATCTGGTGTTTTTGAGTAAATAATGTCCCATTTTTTTCTGTGATTTTTCTGTAAATTGTTAGTGTAGGGATTCGCAAGACATGAGGAGCCTTGACGCAGGTTGCAAGCTTGCGTACCGGGGCCCCTGTACCAACTGATACCTCATAGTAAGTATTTTTCCAGTATGTAATTTTTTATTTGCCTAAAAATACTGGGGAGCGGAGGGTGTCTGTATTTTGTTTTGGACACCTAGAAAGTGCTGGGCAGCCGGCCTAATCTAATAGTATGGGCATCACTAATAGGTTGTAAGCCAGCATGGCACCCTTTTGTATTGCCTTGTCTATATGCAATTGTAGTACCAGCAACCAGCCCCTCATGCATGGATGGCATGTGAGTGGTTGTTTTATTGGTATTTTTGCATTTGTGCAATCTCCCCATGCATTATACTGTGGCTTTTCTGCATGTTGGTGTGAACAGGTATCAAGTTGAATGTGCAGTTTTTTATCATCCAATTGTTCCCCTAGCGGTGGGGTGTGTGAGCAACTGCTCAGCATTTAGCTGCACCTGTCTATCTTTCCCAAGTAGCATTGGGGCCATTGTTGCCTGCTACTGGGGTCAGTCTAGTCCCGCCATTGAGCTGTATGTATAGCCTATGTAGTATTTTTGAATAGTTTCAACATACAAACATCTTTGGGACTTTGCTTTTCGAGCATGATTTCTGCTGCAATATTCATTAAAAATACTGACGTCTATGCTTTACAACACATTTATATATATAAAACAATTTATATTCACTTCTGTGCCTTGTCTGACAAAAGGCAACAAAAAATAAGGGAAAATGTTGCAACTGTTAGGGCATGTTCACACGGCTTAATTGCGGGGCGTAATTACGCCCCGCAATAACGCCGTGTGGACAGGGGGCGGGGCAGGAGCGGAGGCGGGAGCGGGGGGCCGACACCTTGCCAGCCCATAGACTATCATTACTGGCAGTGCGTATACCCCACTAGTAAATGACATGTCACTTCTCTCCCGCTCGGCGGATTCTCAGAGCGTGGAGAGGAGACGTAATCCATAGTTCTCTATGAGAACTGTGGATTACCGTAATGACTGGGATGTATTTCAGCCCGTAATTCGCGGAGTACGCCGCAATTACGGACTGAAATACGTGCCCAAATAAGCTGTGTGAACATGGCCTTAGGGTATGTTCACACGGCGTATTGCGGGGCGCATTGTACGTGCCGCAATACGCTGGATGTTTTAACGCATACTTCTAAAACGTGGGAGGGGGGCCCATTCACTTCTATTATCCACAGCACGTAAATGGCAGGAAGAAGTGACATGTCTCTCAGCGTACAATATGCGCATATTGTACTCCGTGGAAAATGGGCGTAATTCATAGCTTTCTATGAGAGCTACCTTAGTGGCATAAAGTAAGGGTATGTTCACACGGCTTAACTGCGGGGTGTACCGTATGCCCCGCAATTACGTCGGATGTTTTGGAGCTCGCACCGATCCTCTGGCGCGCGGGGGGGTGGGCATTTAGCTCGTATTAGAACACTGTAAGCTCTCAATACGTGGTGAAATGCGTCCCAAAATAAGCCGTGTGAACATACCCTAAGATAACTTATAAAAAGGTGTAAAGTTTCACAGTTCTAAGATGCGCCAGACTTATGAACACTATGATTAAGAGATAGCCTATGTCTACACTGCACTGGTAACAGAATCCAACGGTATTTTACCATCACGTTACCACGGTTTTTGGCACGGATTTTCCGATTGTTTTTTGTATTTCGGCCAGCCCTAATATATTGAACTGTTCTAAAATCTGCTGTAATACAGCGGATTATAGAACATGTTCACATTTTTTTTTTTTGGGGGGGACGGTGGTTTTGAGAACTAACTACAGCTCTGATTTTCTATTGAAGTCTATGAGCAATGGTTTATAGTCAAATTTTTGTGGATTCTAGATACTGAATCCACTTAAAAACCTGACCAAGAAAAAGTGCAGTGTAGACGAGGCCTTAGACAGTATTGCTAAATCTGCCCTAGTGACTTTATATAATCAATTGTTAATAAAAATGAATAAAATACACAGAAAAGCAGTGTACCTCAGTGACAGGAAAGGCTACCATTAGATGTGCAGTGACTAGTAGTTCATATAATGTTACAAACCCCTTAAGCCGAAGGACTGAAAAGTACTTAATGACCAGCTAAATTTTGTAGTTTTTGCCTTTCAACGGTCATCACTTTTTTATCTTTTAAGGGCTTGTTCACACGGCGTTTTAACTCCGTGTTACATCCGCTTTTTAGATCCGTCTCGGGGACCAACAGGACGGATCTAAACAATTAGCAGTGAGTTTATCACTGCGGGCTATGAGGAAGACGCAGCGGCGTTCACATGAGAGATTGCATATCAATTCTCTCAAAGACAGACCCGAGCTGCGCTATGGGAACACGCAGCTGGGATCTCTCATGTGAACGCCGCTGCGTCTTCCTCATAGCCCGCAGTGATAATCTCACTGCTAATTGTTTAGATCCATCTCTGGGTCCGTCCTGTCGGTCCCCGAGACGGCTCTAAAAAGCGTAGTTAACACAAAGTGAAAACTCTGTGTGAACAAGTCCTAAGTGACACAGTTTAAAGGGGTTTTGCCACCATGTAATGTTGACGTGGGAACCTCCAAAATGGGTATTTAATCACTTTTCTAAATATATGTGATTACAAAAAGTGAAGACTCTGAGAGCTACAGCATTTCTCAATCCCCCTTGGTTACCTCAAAGCTTCCACTAGACATGACCCAGGAGCTCTTGCATGAAACACAATCTGATGATAGGCAAAATGAATGAGCTTTTAAGGCACTGGGTAGAAAGTGCAGTCTGAGGCTGTGTCTTGCTGTATTGAGAATCCACTCTTGTACTGTTATTATTACAGTTAAGTTTTGAGACGCTCCCTTGGATTCCTCACTCCTCACTCACCCCCTCCCTCTCTCCCCTGCAGCTTCATGACTCAGTATGATTTGTATATATCCTGCTCCCGTGCTGATAAGAGGTAGGTAATTGGCGTCCTGACAATTCCCCTTTAAGCTTACAAATAAATTACTAGCAATTTTTGTTTTATTTATTTTTTGGAGTTTTTTCAAATTTTTTTTTTTTACACCACTCCCGTTTCACACTAAATAACCTGTTAGATTAATTCTACAGGTTATTACAGTCATGTAGATGCCTAATGTGTGTAGGGTTTTTTTTAATTTTTGTATAATGTATGCACAATAACTTTTTTTATCAAATATTTATTTTAATTTTTATTTTTTTAGTTTTTTTTTATTTACTTTTTTTTATTCCATTAAGGGATAATTATTTTTTTTTACACTTAGTAATGTATTAGCATATTCATATATGCTAATACATTACAACCTGTGTCAGTTAGACACAGGCAGCAGTCAGGGCAGCACACAGTCTGTCTTGACTGCAGACTTGTTACACAGACAGCCCTGGGACTACTCTAGGTCCCCAGGGCTGACTGTGGAGACGTTCCCCGGGCTCTGTCGGATCACCGAGAGTCCTGACGACCGCAGCAATCAATGGGTTAAGCGCCGGGGAGCATTTTTTTTCTGCTTCTCAGGCTCTGTTCCTAGTGCAGCTGCGGCACTGGGAGCCACAAAACCTCTGTTCTGCAGCAAAGTCAAAAGACGTCACTGCAACGACCTGAAATGCCCGCTGTCAAGAGATGGCAGGAGGTCGTTAAGGGGCTAAATATATAAAAGGTCACATAAAGAAGGACATGATTGCAGAAAATATTGAAATGTAATTGTATTTCCTATAAAATCACCATAAAACTTAGCTTAAAGGGAACCTGTCACATAGATTATGCCCTCCTTACTGAGGGCAGCACAAGCTAGTGTCAGACCTGCTGTTTCCAGCACTGTGTCCCTTATTCTGTAAGATGCAGCAGTTTTAGAGCATTTACCCCTCAAATCTTATTCATGAGCAGGTGTTAACTCCACCCACCAAAGACTAGCTCCGCCCACTGACAGTTATTCACATGTTTCTACCTATTCAAAGCAATAGGTTTGTCAGTTGAGGTGGGCGGGGCTAGCCTCCGATTGGCCGGGTTTGAAAAAAACTGACACCCTGAAGGACTCTTTGAGTGACTCTTCTGGCTGAAAACTGCAGATGTGAGCATTAAAAACTCCAGCATCTTACAGAATAAGGGACACAGCACTGGAAACAGCAGGTCTGACACTAGCTTGTTCTATCCTCAGCAAGGGGGGCGAAAACTATGTGACAGATTCTCTTTAAAGCCAAGAAAAAGTATCCACAGTAAAGCCATGAAGGTGACCATACATGATAATAAAGGAAACAACACAACGTGCAATATTAAATTTATCTAACGTAACCATACGAATAACAATCAAAACCAAAGTAGCATAGAACTAGGGAAATACAGACCACAGTAGCATTCCCATTCTCTAACGTGTTCTGCACTTTTTTAATTACTATACTTATCAGGGGGCTTTCACACGAAGCGTTTATGTGTTTTTGTGCAGAAAGACACAGCAATTAATGCTGTACATTTCTGCACGAAAAACACACCAAAAAAACGCTTCGTGTGAAAGTATCCATAGGGTCATGTCCAATTAGAAAAAAAAAGTTAAATTTAAAGGGATTCTCTCACTACATTGATTCCTCTTACCTCATTCCTCTTATCTTTGATTCATTTTGAATTCAGGGGTGTGATTACTGTCTTCCACTAGGCTGCAGTAGAAGCCATGTCTGTAGCTATAGCAACTAGTGCTCGCAGCCTATAATGAGAGAGTAAACAGGTCTGTAGCTATAACGACCTACGGAGCTGATGCAGCCCATACAAGAGGAGATATCTAGGAATAGGTAGGACACTGTTAATGGACACATATTGCAAAGTGACTTGTTTTTGCCAGATCTCTAACATAAAAAGCAATCCTTGTAGTGAGACAACCCCTTTAATGATATTGTTGCACAGACTTTGTAGAATTCAGCAAAACAGAGTCCATTGAAGCTTCTGGTTTCCAATGCAAATGTTTAAGACTTACGGTATATGGGTTCTGAAAAAATTATACTACTCCAAATACAGGTCAGTGATGAAACTTTACGGTTTAGATCTTGCAGACAGCTCCTTAGGCCTGGTTCACATATGCGTCGGAACCTCTGTCACATGTTCTGTTGGGAATGATGGAAAAAACATTGAAAGCTGCGCTATTTTTTCTGACTAAATGTCGGAAATAGGGTCCATTGGGCGCCATTGGTGTCTATTGTGAAACGGATCCCTGGGCGTTCATTTGCACCTCTGCGACGGAGCCTATGACGCAGATGTGAACCAAGCCTTAAAAGGCGTTTTCTCACTACAAATATGAGCTTTCAACATGTAGATACAAGTAATTAAAGACTTTTCTAAATACAATAGTCTTTTGATTTTAACTATGGTTACCTGACCATAATCTCCATTATTGATTATAATGCACCTGAATGTATGAAAGTGTTTTTTGTGTGCTCATAAATGGAGTCTAAAGTTCGACGCGAACTTAGGCACATTAGTAATGCGCCTAACATGTATAAAGGCTATAGATAGGCTGGAAATAAAAGAAAAGTCTGTAGAATAGTATGTCATGGTACTGATCTTGCCTGGTGGACCACAGGTGTGGTGTGCTGGTTCTTGCTGTATGTAGAATAAAGGGTGAGAGCTCCAAAAATAAATTCCAAATTTAATATTGTAAAAAATTTTAAATCTGAACAACATAATCAGTGGGTTATTTAATGTAAAATTAGTTTTAGATTCTACTAATTTTAAATACATTTTATAGGAGATATTTTCTATATTTTTGGGATATTTTATTTTTTTATATTAATTTCATGATAACTTTTTAATTAAATTTCAATAATTTAATTTTATATAGTTTGATAATTATCAGAAATTACTTTTTATTAATGTATTGGCCTAAGTTGAGATATAAGGGACATTTTTTGCCCTAACAGCAAATCTAGCTCCACTTCGACTCCTCAGGCTCAGGCAGATCACATTGACATAGGTCTGCCTGTCGGAGCAGTAATGCGCCTAGTTTTGCCAAACCACATTCATATATGTGTCTAATATTACGAGTGTAGTACAACGCGCCTCCATAACCCAGAATGCCCCCTCATATTAGGTGCATTAGAAAGTGTCATCTTATGAACAATGCGCCTACCACATTCATTAGGTATATTAGACATTGTAGACGACTCACTTTGGCGCATTTTACGCTATAAATGGGTGAATAACCCAATCATACACCTCTCCCTTAGTGTTGAGAGTATGGAGAGCATTTCACACCCAAACTCTTAAGCATCAATACAGAATACCCAATCACATAGCAGCTCTGAAGTGTATGCACTATACAAACTTCTAGGACTATGATTCAATGTGGCAATGTCCTGAAATAAACAACTAATAGACTAGTCAGGACTTACTCCACTCACTCCTATGTCAGGAAACCAGAGTGCCCACCTCGAGTGCCACTCACAATGGCCACTTCAGCTCAGGGCACAATAGCACCCAGGTGGCAACCTGGGCAGTTGGCAACTGTTTTCGAGGATGTTCTCAGGAGAGAGAAAACAATGAAAAAAAATCACCCTGTATTATTTAATAATGTGTGGTGGTAATAAGTTGAAGTTGGATTGCGGTATTACATGGAAACTGGCAGCATTACGTGTACTTTTCAACTGGTGGTTTTGATATCTCAAAAAACACTGAGGTTAGCTCGTAGCTCAGTTAGTCTCAGCCAGCCTCAGAGAGGGGTGAGATGGCTGCGATTGTGCTATTCACTCATTTCTATAGGAATTCTGAATATAGCTAATTGAGTGCGGTCTATTATAGTCAGAACTCCCACAGACATGAATGGGGGAGAACTGTGCGAGCATATCCATCTCTCAATTCTCTGCGGCCGGCTCCTAGCGAGCTACGAGCTGGCCTCAGAGAGGATTTTACGAGGTGGCAAAACCCCCTTAAAGGGGTTGTCTCGCTACAATGATTGGGTTTTAATTAAAAGATCCTTAAAAAACAAGCAGCTTTGCAATATATGTTCATTACAAATGTCCTACTGATTTTGAGTAAGCCCTGTTAGTAGGAGTACATCAGCTTCTCAAATCTCTATAGCAGCCAACCTGTTGATCCTTATCTCACTGGCTGCCAGGTCTGTATGACTCATGAGCCTCTGAATACAGGTCAAGCAGAGAGCCCCTCCTGCACAGAATGCTTCTGTAGTGGAGGGAGGGGGAGGTCTCTGGCTTCTGTGGCCCTGCTGCCTGGATTAATCCTGTATGTGCCTGCTTCCTCCTGCTCTCTACACAGGTAGATGTGACAGCAGTGACCCTGTGTGTTACTATAATCATGATGTGTCTGTGGAGCTGTAACTATACTAATACTATACAGATCAGGGGGCATGTGAAGGGTTCATGCTCTTGTGTACTAGTGACACATCCTGAGTATAGTAACACTTCCCAGCTGCCCTGTGTCTGTTCTGACAGGGTCTGTTTGTTGCTGGAGATGTGCAGATTTGTATGCTAAGCAGGGGGTATAGGAACACTTGCTCCACACTCATAGATCAGCCCTCTCCTGTCTCCTGACTGTGGAGACGAGCAGCAAGAGCTGCAGCAGACCTAGGCAGGCACACACAGGGTTAACTCTGGCAGCCATGCCCCCCTGTATAGAAGTTATGGAGTAGAGCTTTCTGTGTGCTGAGGGGAGGGGGGAAGAGGGAGGAGAAGAGGCAGACAAGAAGCCCGCCCCTCAAATCAACTGCCAGGCTCACTGACTTAGGCTGAGAGCTTGCAATGAGACAACTCCTTTAAGGAGTATTATTTGGATGCTGCATATTAAATTGGCACCATGTGGTGGTATTTTGTGGAGAGTATGTGGCAGTATGGTCTTGGAACTATATGGTAAGATTATGTAGGCTAAAATAATACAACATCTAGAACATCTACTTCCTTTGTGGCATAAAGCATTATTTTCTCCAGAACCGGCCCAATTGCACCCCTTTCCCTTCTTTAAGGTTTGAAACTTGCATAAAAACAATTGTATAGCTCGATAAGGTCACTATTACTAGAGCGCTCTGGTTTCATAATCCTATTTGAGTGGCAGATTCTAATCTATCTTTTCTCAGTCTTTTTGATCTTTAAGGTAAAGATAGGAATGTTTACTACGTAGCTAAATATTGTCGACAAGCTTATTATAGCACCTCGGGACCTAGTTTCGGTCAGGCTGGAACGTAAGTTACTCTATCACCAGCTTGTGGAGCAGGTTCCACCACATTCCTGCATCTTCAGGTCTCTAGGGATACACCCAAACACAGTACTATTAACCATGTCCTGATCATACACTATTGTGACACAAGGAATAACGTTGCTCATCCACCTGGATGTGGATTACATTACATTAGATCCTCTGTTAGATTATATTACATCTTGTGCTGTCTGTAGTATTTAGGAAGAGAATGAACAGTCAGGTCTATAATTGCATTAATGGAACACACAGGGTTGGACAAGCTGCTGAAATTAAGGCCGTGTTCACACGGCTTATTCCCGACGGATTTGTGAGCCGTATTGAGCTCACAAATCCGCCGTGAATAAGGGGCGAGACGGGGGCGGGGCCGGAGCGCGGCGGGGGCGCCGCTCCCGGCCCCATAGACAATGCATTGTTTACGGCGCGTCCGCGCCGTAAATAATGTGCATGTCACTTTCTCCCCCCGCGGCGGATTTGCAGAGCGGGGAGGAGTGACGTATACCACTGTTCTCTATGAGAGCAGTGTATTACCGTAATTGCTGCCGCGGATTGGCGCCGTACTGCAGCGAAAATCCGGCGCGCTGTACAGCGCCAATCCGCCGGCAGAATAAGCCGTGAACGAGGCCTAAGAGACGGCTACTTTCAGCCCTAGCATCTACTGCTACACCTCATTGATAGTCAATGATGAACTGGTATTTGTTTTATTAGATCAACTGAGAAAAAACTTAGCAGCATTACTCTATTACTGTCTAAAGGTGACCATATACAGTCATTGACATTCATGGCAAATCAACAGAACATGCCATAAATGTCTGATAGGTAGAGGTCCCATCAGTGTTGGACTGGGGTGCCTAGGGCCCCCAGGTGGAGTTGATTATAGGGGCCCACCACCTGAGCTGTTGCTGGGCCCACCGGTGGAGTCTATTTTAGGGCCTACCCTACAGTTACTGTAAATGACTGTACCTGCCTCCTATACTCTGCCTCTTGCTTTTTGCCTCTCGTTCTCTACTTTTTTTGCCTCTTCTGAGGATGTATATGCAGTTAAAATACAACTTCAGACCACTTCCGGTTCCGGCGCGGCATGAGGAGGTGAGCGCACGGAGCTCTCCGCTAGCCTCCCGCTAAACACCGCACAATAGCCGCCCCGGCGGCGCTGACCGGCTCCCACACCTCGGGCCCTGCACCCCCACCGCACAGCCGACAAGGAGACAAGCGGATGGACAGGTACGTCCTCCGCAGCAGCCACCCGGACGCATCTCCCCTGCCGGCCCGCACACCACGAGGGGAAGGCAAGATGGCGGCCCGCCGCGCGGCGCCCTCAGAGGAACGTTATCCCAGTGCTGCACCCCCCAACCCTCGGCCAGCCACACTGCCAGCCACGATAACCACGCCGGCCATAGCAGCTCCATCTGCCCTAGCAGCTCCACCAGCTACACCGGCTTTAATAGCAACAGCTACACCGGCCCAAAGGCCCCAGCAGCATCACTGGCCCTGGCAGCTTCACAGGCCCTAACAGCCACCTAACCTGAGCCCCCACCAGAGACTCCAACTACCCCCCCAGAGGACACTTCAGGAGCCCCAGGACTAGATTACAAACGGCTAGCCCTGGAAGTGGCCAGGCTTATAGCCCCTGACCTCCAAGCTGCTGTTGAGGCCACACTACAAGCCTCCCTAAATAGGCTCCAGAACGATGTATCAGCGCATGATGCAAAACTAGAGGAGCTGGAGCACAGGGTCTCTCAACTAGAGTCTGAAAATGACACGCTCCACCGTAAACTATCGTTTAGCAGCAGGAGGCAAGATATCCTCTATGATCGGATAGAGGACCTGGAGAACCGCTCTCGCAGGAGTAATTTGCGGGTAGTTGGACTATCTGAGCAGATAAAACAATCTGAGCTTCAAGACCTCTGCCAATCCGCTCTCCCACAAGCACTGATCATCAAACATGGATGCAGAGTGGAAAGGGCGCACCGCATCGGCCCTGAACCCCCCCTCCCCAACAGGGAGATGGGAGACCAACTGAGGAGAAGAGCGCGCACTGTTATCATCAAATATCTTGATTATAACGACAAGATGGAGATCCTCAAGGCTTACCGCAAACTGAAGTCTCCACCGCTCCTAGAAGGTCAGAAAATATTGATTTTTGAGGACTTCTCGTTTGAAGTATCAAAACGCCGGCGTGCCTTCAGCAAGCTCTGCTCTCTCTCATTTTCAAAGAAAATCCGCTTTCAGCTATTATATCCAGCCACCTTAAAAGTGCTCTTGCCGGACGCTGCCCCAAAATATTTCACCTCGCCGAAAGAGGCAGAAGAGGATCTTCGCTTCCTTTGGGACTCCAGGCCATCTCCCTCCAGATCAACCCCCAACAGCGGACCCGGATCATCCTCATCTCCTCCGAGACTCTCGCCTCCTTGGAACCATTCGCAGAGCTCTCGGGTGCTCCCTGCGACTCCTCAGCGTTCCCCGACTTGAGCTTATTGCTCCAGAACTCTTGCTCCAGAAGTTGCTTGGGACTCTCTACCGTTGGGAGGTCGTGAGTAATTCCAGTTCTGCTGCAACTTGCGGCATTTCTGGGTCATGCTGGTTGCCTGCTATTACTGTTGATGATACTGTTGATGATATTGCTATTACTAGTGTTACTCTCCTTTAATGCTTGTTTTTTCTAAGGTCCATTTATTACTATTACTGTTACAACTGTATTGCAATATTGGTGGAGAGGCACGGACCTAGTTTGGAGCATAGGTTTCTGAGCTCTGTAGGGATGTCGCCTTTTTTACCCTCTTCTTTCTGGTAGGGAGGCTGGCGGAGGCTGTTACTCTGTTTCTGTTGATTTTTACTTGGCCTCTTGTCTAAAAGCGCCCTCCGCGTGCCAGAAAAAAGAGAAGTCCCCACACGCGATAGGAAAGTCTGAGTGGCATAGCCCCTGGCTCTCTGCGTGTTTTATTTGAGTTGTTTATAAGAGTTTTTCTTTTCTTTTCTGTTTTCTTTCTTTTTCCTTTTTTTCTCCCTTTTTTTTATCCCTAACTGTACTCAAGCTTGACGTACAATTACTGAGCGCTGCCAATTCTTAGCTTGTTCTATTGGCACAAGGGGTAGTCTGAGTTAAGCCGAGTGCCCCTGAGAGTTGCCTCCAGTCAAACCTCCTAAGTTTCACTGCTTGCATTTCTTGCATCCTCCCCCCCACCCCCCCTCCTCCACACATGAGGGTCGTGACATGGAACACTAAGGGGCTCCGCTCCCCAAATAAAAGGGTCAGGGTATTGCGCCACCTGAAGAGGTTCCGTCCAGATATTGTTTTCCTCCAGGAGACACACTTGGCGAAAGAGGATTTCTTCCGGTTGCGCAAACTCTGGGTTGGCCATGTATTTGGTGCACCAGCAAAGGAGGGGAAGGCAGGAGTAATTACCTTGATACATAAGAATTTTCCCCTCCAGGTAATCTCACACGAATCTGACCAGGAAGGTAGATGGTCGCATTTGAAAATTAGTTACAATGCTGACACCATTAGCTTGTTTAACGTATATGGTCCCAACTCCCAAAGCAGATCCTTTTTTGTGACTTTGGCAGATATAATTCAAAAAGATGCAGCCTCTTCCACAATTGTAGGTGGTGACATGAACGTGGTTCTGGATGAAGTCTTGGATAGGAAAAAGGAGGTGGCCCTTATCCCCTCCACGACACCACCCGCTAGGTCCAACATGGGTGTTTTACAGCATTTTCTGAATACCACAGGGACGAGGGACGCGTGGAGAGACCTTCACCCTGACGATAGAGAATTCTCCTTTTTCTCCCCCTCCCAGCAGTCGTGGTCGCGACTAGACTACGCACTGGTCTCTAGGGATCTCCACAAAAGACTGGTTGCCTCTGAAATAGCCGACTTAATCATTTCAGATCACTCCCCGGTTGTGACCGAAGTAGCAGATGTTCTCCCTAGGGGAACTGATTTCATTTGGCGGTTTCCTGCATATATGGCCAAGACTGAGGCATTCTCGGACCTGGTCCGTGGATGGTGGTTGGAATATGCGTCAGCTAACGCGGAGCATGCAACAGATATCCCACTTTTTTGGACAACCGCCAAATCATTCAAAGGGGGACGCATAATAACCCACACTTCCGCCTACAGACGGAAGCTAAATGACGAATATAAAACAGCGACAGAAAAGGTAAAGCAGGCCTACAAAAGATTCTTATCCGATCCCTCAGAGGAAGCCAGAAGGGAGTGGGAGGGCGCCAAAAGAGTCTTTGACCTGTGGTTGGGACGCAGGGAGGATGTCCAACGATCCCACCTGAAATCTACTTTATTCCGCCACGGGAACAAAGCGGGGAAAGTGTTGCCTAGACTGCTCCAAGGGGGCTATAGCCCATCCCATATCACCGCCATGCGTACCCCTGAGGGTCATATCACCTCTGATCCACTAAAGATCAATGAAGCTCTTAAATTATTCTACGAACAGCTCTACTCTACTGGAG
Organism: Phyllomedusa bahiana; assembly: GCA_025379985.1. Classification (NCBI taxonomy): domain Eukaryota; kingdom Metazoa; phylum Chordata; class Amphibia; order Anura; family Hylidae; genus Phyllomedusa; species Phyllomedusa bahiana. The sequence goes on along the minus strand of JAODAL010009499.1, from coordinate 53,162 downwards.
CAAATCCCACTCCCGCCGTAGAGGAGGAGAGCACTAAGTTCCTGACATCTATATCACTCCCCACTTTGTCCCCTGAACAATTAACAATCTTAAACGCCGAAATTACCGCCCAAGAAGTACAGTTAGCCATTCGCAAACTGCCACTGGAAAGGCTCCAGGCCCAGATGGGTTCTCTGGAGAAATTTTTAAAATACTAATAGAACCTCTATCCCCCCTACTGACTGCTTATTTTAACCATATACTTGAAGAGGGCACCATTCGCCCCGAATCCAAAAATGCCTACATAAAAGTACTCCCAAAAAAGGGTAAAGACCCCCTTCTCCCATCTTCTTATCGCCCAATCTCATTAATAGATGTTGACCAGAAGCTCCTTTCCAAAATCATGGCCGACAGATTGGCATCCCTGCTTCCCTACCTCATCGGCCCAGCACAGAAAGGTTTCATTAAGGGGCGGGCAGCGGTGGGAAACCTTAGAAAGGTCCTGGCAGTCCTGGAGAGTATGAAGGGTCTCCCCACCCCCGCCGGACACCCCGCTATAATCGCCATAGATGCTGAAAAAGCATTCGATAATGTCCGGTGGGGGTGGTTGTGGAAAGTCCTCGACCGTATGGGGGTGAGAGGTAGCTTTAGAACTTTACTTTCCGCTATTTACAACGACCCAACTGCACAGGTTCATACACCAGGTTTTCTCTCGGGGCGCTTCCCTCTTCGCAAGGGCACTCGCCAGGGCTGCCCCCTCTCCCCCTTGTTATTCGACATTGCCTTAGAACCTCTGGCGCGCTTCCTGGAGGAGTCAGACCTCTTCGATGGTATCAATGTTGGCCGTGGCCAGATAAAGATTGCCCTCTTTGCAGACGATCTCCTCCTCTTTCTCTCTGACCCGGTCAGTCACCTTCCGAAGGTTTTCACTTTTTTGGAAGACTTCGGAAGATACTCTGGGTACAAAGTCAATGCCTCTAAGAGTGAGCTCCTGGAACTAGGGCCCTCCTTTCCGAAGACAATATGGCAGGGTGTGGGATTAGATATCAAACCGGCAACTTCCCATATTACATACCTAGGCATAAAAATTGGGAAAACCCCAAACACTATATACAATCTAAATTTCCCCCCCTTGATAAAAAAAATATCTGACGACCTCTGTAGATGGCAGGGACTCCCCCTTTCTTTGGCGGGCAGATGTCATGCCATTAAGATGGTATGCTTCCCGAAACTCCTCTACCCCCTCCAGACCCTCCCCTTGCTAATGCGCCATAGCGACATTAACAAGCTGCACGCTTCCTTCACTCGTTTTATCTGGGCCGGGAAGAGACCCCGTATAGCCCTGAATAAACTGATGCTTCCTGTCAGCCTGGGCGGTCTAAACCTCCCAAACGTCCGCTTCTACAATCTGGCGTGCCTCACAAGACACGTCCTGGACTGGATGGGTGAGACGAGTAGATACTCCAACTTTGACCTAGAGAAGGAGTTGATGCACCCGTGGCACCCTCAAGCGCTCCTACATACAAAACTTTCACTAATCCCACCAGAGGTCAAGGGTTCCCTCTTACTCAGGGACACAATTGCAACATGGAAACATGTCCGTAAGCTTCTGATGCTACCATTCCAGATGTCACGTAGACTCCCCTTATGGGACCTACCAGAATTTCCACAAGGCCGCACCAACCCCATGTTTAAACTGTGGAGGGATAGGGGGTGAACTATGAGGAACTATTAATGCACATGGAGGAGAGAAGATGGTTGTCCCCTACCGAAATCAGAACCAAAATTCACTTCCATCGGCCCACGTTTTTGCCGCATTGCAAATCCTCTCCTTCTGCAAGTCTAAACTTAAAAATCTCTCAAGGGTATGTGCCCCCAATGGATTTGATTCTCTGTTGAGATGCCACAGTTCCTCCTTCACCCTCTCGCACATCTATAGCATCCTGAGAGAGTGGGATAGGGGTAAAAGGGGCGAGTGCCCCTTTGCGAAGTGGGGGCGTAGGCTAGAGGACCCTGATCTCCCAGATAAAATTCTGTCAGGCCTGGGTAGGATTCGCAAGGAAGTGGTATGTGAAAACTGGAGGGAGACCCACTTCAAGATAATACACAATGCTTATTAGGGATTTCACCCCCCCCCTACATCTAATTGCCCAGATAGACGCCTAATATGCCCCAAATGCCAAGCTCCGGCCACCGACATGTGGCACGGACTGTGGCAATGCCCCTCTACGCAGTTGTTCTGGGACCAATTCATTGACTATGTGCGACAACACTGGCGAATCACTTTAACCAAGACCCACGACCTGTTGATATTTCATTACGCCAAGCCCCCAGATGGCGGCGAATCTAATGCTCAGGCAGTGAAACATGTTCCCAGTGTTGTCCACATAGCAATCTTGGTGGCTAAACGCTGTCTTTTGTTGCACTGGCTGAAACCGCAGACCCCACCCGTGTCTCTGTTGGTGGATAGTCTGAAGCAATACTTGGTTGCAGACAAACTTGAAGCAGAACGACACAAAGAACTGCGGACAGAGAGGTTTTTTAAAAAATGGAAACCCTTTATTCTCTCGCACTTCTCCAAAGAAGAGACGTCCCAGTTGATGTCCTCCTTCAGATACACGGGTTGGTATGCGAGGGAGGCCTTGCTGGGTACGCTGGGAGCCCTTGAACAAGGAGACCATCCTCCCCCTCTTCCTCACCACCCTGACACAGGCGACCCTGATCTTAATTTCTAAACCTCCACATCCTCTGATACATACTTCGCCGATGTTGTGGTGGTCTACAGCGGCCGCGGACAGGTTGGCGCCCCCCCCCCCTCCTCTCCTGCCATGGGACGACCCAATCCTCTTCAGGGCAGAAAGGATCCCCATAGCATCTCCTTCCAAACGATGCAAAGTGGTAACTCAGACTCACTTTTGGCGCTCTTGTTACTTCTGTCCTTTTGCCCTTTTCCCTCTATTACATTTTCTTTATTTTTCTTTCATTATTTTGTCATTTAATGCTCACGGAAGCATTTAAAGATTTGCTGCTATTGAAGTTTTAATGATTATTTCTATCAATATGAGGCCTCTACCACATGTTACTTGCTGACACTATTTTTTTTTTTTGTATATGGAAAGTCATATTCATCGTATTGTATTGTATACGTGCTCGTTTTTTTCTTGTTGGAATAATTCCTCTGATTTGACTCCATGTTGTAAACAAAATATATGAAAATCAAATAAAATATGTTTAAAAAAAAAAAAAAAAAATACAACTTCAGGTCTACCATGCTCAGGGGCCCACCGGGGGTTTCCACTATCCCCTGTGGGCCAGTCCGAGCCTGGGTCCCACCTCTGGTCTTGCCAATCAGGAGAATTGTCCTTGGCTGATTCCATAATTAAAGGGGTTTTGCCATGATGTAATGTTTACGTGGGATCCTCCAAAATGGGTATTTAATCACTTTTCTAAATATATGTGATTACAAAATGAAGCCTCTGAGAGCTACGGCTTTCTTTCTATGACCTTAGTTACCTGACATTTTACTTTAGACACGACCAGGAGCTGACCTGCCCAGGCTTGCACTGTATGCACTTCTTATCTGATAACAGGGAACATGAAGGAGCTTGCAAGGGTCTGTGGAGAAATATCCTGTCTTTTGTATAGAGAATCCACTGGTTTTAATGTTATTATTTGAGTAAACATTGTAGACGCTCCCTGGCACTGCGTGTCTGCTCAGACCCCCTCCCTCTCACCATGCTGAGTTAATTTTGACTCCTGATCAGATAACAGGTAAGGAACTGACTTCTTGGCAAAACCCCTTTATAGGGATTTTTCCAAATAGTATCTTCCGTGTCTGAAGTTTACACTGCTATATTTGGAACTCATAGAAATGAATGGAACTCATAGAAATGAATGGAAACCATAGAAATGAATGGTTAGTATTGCACATGTGGCCCCATTCTCTGAGCTAGATCATAGCAAGCTAAAAGCTGGTCTCATATGCGGAAGTTATAAGATGGGACAACCTCTTTAATGGAAACAGCAGGATGTATGCGGAGCCCTTTTTTTTGGCTGGAATTTGCCATTTTGCTTGGTAGAGTAAGGACACTTGTTCTTCTAATAGGTGGGACTCTCGGGTATTAGGCATTTATTACACATCCCATGGATACAACATAATGCCGTGTTCACACGGCTTATTCCCAACGGATTTGTGAGCCGTATTGAGCTCACAAATCCGCCGTGAATAAGGGGCGGGACGGGGGCGGGGCCGGAGCGCGCCGGGGGCGCCGCTCCCCGGCCACATAGACTTGCATTATCCACGGCGCGTATTGCGCCTGGATAATGTGCATGTCACTTTCTCCCCCCGCGGCGGATTCGCCGAGCGGGGAGGAGTGACGGAATCCACTGTTCTCTATGAGAGCAGTGGATTACCGTAATGACAGGGACGGATTGGCGCCGTATTGAAGCGCAAATCCGGCGCGGAGTACGGCGCCAATCCGTGCCCAAATAAGCCGTGTGAACGAGGACTAAGTGTAATTTGTTTGAAGGACCATTTAAAAGCCTGTAATATAGATGGTCTAAAATGATTGGTTTGGACCGATACTACAATAAAGCTCTGTTTCCATTCCATTTTGGTCTTCAAGCTTCCCAAAATAAGTCAATTAGTCCTCAACTTCTCCTGTGCTAACTTCAGAGTGGTGGTACTGCAGAGAGCCCCCAAGTGCACATTTTATTAGGGGAAGGACAGTAAGAGAGGGGGGATAGGATGTCCCTGCATCTCTGGCTTAAAGGGAATCTCATCAAAAAATTACTTATTGTTTAACTCCCGTTTGTATGTTAAACTAATTTTTTAAGAATTTTTAATTACATTTTTTTTAATTTACCACATCACTTTCAATATTTAAAAAAAATCAATTCTGAAGTCCTGCAGTTTTCACTTTGGCCACTAGGCCCAATAACAGTCTGACACTTCCTGTTCTGTAGAGATAGATTTTCATCAGTCTCCTCATTATCATTACAAGCAGGATTACACTGAAAGGTGACACAAATGTGTAAAGATAACTCCACCATTCTCAATAGGAGATGTCACAGCTCCCCCTCCCTGCACACTGACTTTTTCCCATGTCACAGAGCATGCCTAGAAAACAGTCAATGGAACTGATTCAATCCACAGCCTCCTATGTGTATGAAGCTGCTGTAAAGTGTCTCTCTAAATGCTGTTAAAAGCAGTGCAGGCAAGAAAGCTGCCCTCACAATCCTATACACACAACAGGATGGAGAAATCTACAATCAGAAAATAAAAACGACGGAGATGAAAATAATATGGATCAGGGTCTTAATTTAATTAGTAAAATAAAAGAAAATTGGCGTCAGATTCCCTATAAAAGGACAACAGACTACTGCCGCAGCCCCATACTTACATGTTGCCCTATGTGTCCAGTGTATACTCTGAAAACTCCTATTAGACAAACAGCACAATATTGGAAAATGGGAGAAGCACCCTCCTCTAGGATACACTGGACTCTTTACTATGTGTCCAGTGTATACACTGATTGCTCCTATTAGACAAACACAATATTTTATTGGGTTATCTTAGCTAATAAATAGTAGAACTTTTCCCATACTGCTTTGCCCTTACACAAGGCAGCATGGGCCGATTTAAGCCTTATTATATATTATTGTATTCAGATGCCCAGGTGCAGGGCCGCCAATAGGGCAGTACAGGGGTTACTGCCGTACAGGGCCCGGGCCAAATTGGGAAATAAGGGGGCCTGCCGCCAGCAGGCCCCTTTGTTTCATGTATCTGCCCGCCAGCACTCAGGGCCCGTCGCCGCGGCCTTTCACCACTTGGGGCCCGCCGGGGCCCCATACTCATCGGGTCCCGCTGCGGCCTTTTACCACTCGGGGCCCGCCGCGACCCCATACTCATTGGGCCCCGCTGTGGTCTTTTACCGCTCGGGGCCCACTGTGACCCCATACTCATCGGGCCCCGCTGCGGCCTTTCACCACTTGGGGCCCGCCGCGATCCCATACTCATCGGGCCCCACTGTGGTCTTTTACCGCTCGGGGCCCACCGTGACCCCATACTCATCGGGCCCCGCTGCAGCTTTTTACCGCTAGGGGCCCGCTGCAGCCCCGTACTCATCGGGCCCTGCTGCGGCTTTTTACCGCTCGGGGCCCGCACTCATCGAAGCCTGCTGCGGCCCCGTTACCAATGAACAAGGCAGCGGCCCGGTGAAGTGTTTCCACTGCGCCGCTGCTTCTCCTCGGCTGCACAGCCTAATAACTAATAGGCTGTGCGGCCGAGGAGCTTCCGGAGGAGCGTCTCCGCGCTGGCGACGTGATGACGTCACGCTGCCAGTGTAGAGAAAGACGCTCGGCCGGGAAGGAGTAATGGTAAGTATTACTGTTTTTATTTTTATAAAATCTGCTGGGGGCCATCTATATACCTGCTGGGGCCCATCTATATACCTGCTGAGGTGGCCATCTATATACCTGCTGAGGTGGCCATCTATATACCTGCTGGGGCCCATCTATATACCTGCCTGCCTGGGGCCCATCTATATACCTGCTGAGGGGGCCATCTATATACCTGCTGGGGCCCATCTATATACCTGCTGGGGCCCATCTATATACCTGCTGAGGTGGCCATCTATATATACCTGCTGGGGCCCATCTATATACCTGCTGGGGCCCATCTATATACCTGCCTGCCTGGGGACCCATCAATATACCTGCCTTAATGAGGGGGCCTATACATGCCTGCCTTAGGGGAGCTATAGCGCTACCTAACTGAGGGGACATATATGCCTATAATTAGCTGTTGAAAACTGCTGATTCTAAGATGTGTGTGTGGTAAATTCTGCAGAGACGAGTTGTGGCAAGAGAAGTCATCATGGCGGTCTGGGCTGAAAGGGAAAAAAAGGGGAAGACAACCGTTTCTTCCTGCGCTAATACCAGGTGCAGTCAGGTGGCACTGGGGCTCTGTTGGTGTCCCTGGAAGAGACATTAACTACGCTAGCGGCAAGACGTCCCGGAGTTCGTCCCTGCCACCCATCTCTCAGGAGCAGGTAAGAGGAACACTCCATTCACTTCTTACACTGTAGTCAGTGAGGGGGGGGGGGGACACCATTCACTTCTTACACTGTAGTCAGGTGGGGGGGGGAACACCATTCCACTTCTTACTACACTGTAGTCAGGTGAGGGGGGGGGGACACCATTCACTTCTTACACTGTAGTCAGGAGAGGGGGGGGACACCATTCACTTCTTACACTGTAGTCAGGGGAGGGGGGGGACACCATTCACTTCTTACACTGTAGTCAAGTGCGGGAGGGGGACACCATTCACTTCTTACACTGTAGTCAAGTGAGGGGGGGGGCACCATTCACTTCTTACACTGTAGTCAAGTGAGGTGGGGCACCATTCACTTCTTACACTGTAGTCAGTGAGGGGGGGGGGCACCATTCACTTCTTACACTGTAGTCAGGTGAGGGGGGGTGGGGAACACCATTCACTTCTTACACTGTAGTCAGGTGAGGGGGGGGGACACCATTCACTTCTTACACTGTAATCAGGTGAGCGGGGGGACCACCATTCACTTCTTACACTGTAGTCATGTGAGGGAGGGGACACTATTCACTTCTTACACTGTAGTCAGGTGAGGGAGGGGGACACCATTCACTTATTACACTGTAGTCAGGTGAGGGGGGACGGACACCATTCACTTCTTACACTGTACTCGGGTGAGGGGGGGGACATCATTCACTTCTTACACTGTACTCAGGTGAGGGGGGGGCACCATTCACTTCTTACACTGTAGGACCAGTGTTGAGGGGGGGACACCATTCACTTCTTACACTGTAGTCAGGTGAGGGGGGGGACACCATTCAATTCTTACACTGTAGTCAGGTGAGGGGGGAGGGGGGACCAAAATTCACTTCTTACACTGTAGTCAGGTGAGGGGGGGGGGACACCATTCACTTGTTACACTGTAGTCAGGTGAGGGGGGGGGACACCATTCACTTCTTACACTGTAGTCAGGTGAGGGGGGGCACCATTATTTGATCATTACCTTCACTTTACACTGTAGTCGGTGGGGAGGGTCACCATACTTTCTGTCACTTTTTTACACTTTCTACTCCGCGGGATTTTTGCAGCTTACAGTTTGCGGCCAATCGCTCCAATAACAATACACTGCAGTACACAAGTACCGTAGTCTATTGTATTAGCGATCACTTGTACAAATACCCAGGTGAGACAGGAAAAAAAAAGATTTAAAACGACATTATTTTTAAATATTGCCACCATAAAAAAATGCCTGAATTGTGTATTTGTGTCACCTCACTTTTGCTATAAAATTAGAATTAAAGTGGAAAAGTCATATACACCCTAAAATGGAAAATGATACAAATATAAACCCTCCCCCTCAGCCCGACATCTAGCACAACCCCATTCACAGTAGTTACCTGCCGCACACCAGTATCAGGCACATTATAGAGTGTCGGCGGCACTTTGTAATGCGCCTGGGATTGGGGATCGTGCAGGAGGTGGGGCGCACTACAACCATATGAAGCTACATATATTTAAAGCTTCAGTATGGCAAATCCAGGCGCATTACTGCTGGAACAGGTAGAGCACTTTAAAAGTGGTTTACCTGAGCCAGAAGTGTTGCTTAATTTCTGACCCGCAGTAAACTGGGTTCATAGATACACGCGCATTGTACACTATTATAATGCGCACAAAAATTGGCATTTAAATGCTAAAAATCACACATGTCGCCCAGTGTGTCATTAATATCACATAATAGGTTTGCACAAAAATAAATCCCAAAAACGAGTTTTTCCCTGTTCACTCTGTTTTTTTTGGAGGGGGGCCTGATACTTTGGCTGTAATGGGCCCTGAAATTCCTGATGGCGGCCCTGCCCAGGTGTAAAGAAACGTGGGTTGTTATATAATATTTATCCGTCCTCTCCACGCTGAATCCAAGCCAGGCAGGGCATGCGTATTAGCATGTGTGTCATTGTCCCCCAGCCCCTCCTGTATATGGATACAATAAATTCCTCCTGTACTATGTTGCCTCTGTGTTACCAGATGAAACTACCATTTCCTGATTTTCTGCAATCTTGGAATACCTGTCCCATCCCTAGTGAAGGGCCGCGTAACAAGGACCACACCTTCCTAATATAACACAACCTACTAACACGGCTGGCATTCCACAAATAGCACAGATAGCCAGCGTTAGTGATGTAACAACAGGATGAATCGTTTCACGACACGGAAAAGAATAATGCACAGATTACTGTAATCAATTAGGCCTTGTCCAGATCACATTAATCATCTCCGCTTAACAGGGAAAAGCTCCTCGTGCATACGTAAGCCTATCCATAGGACGACAGAGACCTAAAGAATGCCCTTTTGGCCTAAGCTAGGCCAGTATACAACTTTATACTGCAAAAAATAATGCATGGAAAAGTATAATAGACCAGGCTATTCCATAAATTAATATATAACACTGTATATGTTTCTTTACAATTGAACCCATTGGGTAGTACCCTGTTTCCCCGAAAATAAGACACCCCCGGAAATAAGACATCGTGCATTTTTAGTTATGAAATTCAGAGTTTAGCTGCTTCTGCTGATGTTTGTGATGAAATCACTACAGTATATTAATACAGGTTGATGTTTTGTTCAACAATAAATGTGAATTATTGTTCATAGAAGAAAAAATTCCCTAAAAATAAGTGTTAGCGCGTCTTAAAGAGCAAAAATTAATATAAGACACTGTCTTATATTCAGGGAAACAGGGTAAATCCTATGCAGAGAGCTACTCCGCAGTCCTGTGCTAGAGATACACACCAGAAGCTTTCCCAGCATACACACCAACACGATCTTCACATTTTGATTACAAAATGCCTTATTATAATGGAGTAACATGATTTCCAATAACAGTTTCCCCGATTGTCTATTTTTTAACCCAGTGACATTCCAGATCCATCATTATGTTTTCATGTTGGTGGACGCCAAACCACAAAGCTAAACAAGGAAGTACACCAGCAGAAGTAGAAGAAATACCTATGAAGCATGTATCAATCAAAAAACAAGAAAGACTCACCACTACATGAGTCAGGTGCATGGTAATAAGCGCACAGTTGGCGGAGATTCCACATGCAAGTTAAATCCAGAAGCAAAAGAGTAATAGTAATAGCGGACCCTAAATAACTGTCCTCTAACCTAACCCTATGGCTGCAACCAGAAGTTCTATCCGTGACCCTAAAGAAATCCCTCGAAAATGTCCCTAAACTACAATTAGATAGAGCAAATGCATTCCAAATAGGCGATATTTGTTCTATTAATGTGTATGGACTTGCCACGGCTACGTTGCTGTATCTTTTTTTCCCAATAATCAGATGGATATCTGCAATGTAGGGAATAACGTGATGCAAACCTAGTCTTTGGATATGTTCACACAATTTCACCGACAAATCAGGGTTGAATCCTCGTCGGAAAATCCGCACCTGTAAGTGCATGTTCACATGATGGATTTGGACGCTGATTCTGGGGTGGATTCAGTGCTGAATCTGCCTGAAACTCAGCATCCAATCCGACTGCAATCCGCACTTACAATATTCCCTATGAAAAATCAGGGTCATTCACACGACACTGATTTTTCTCGCCGCTGATTTCTTTACAGCACTAAAAAGGAATTGAAATGTCAATTCTCTGTGGCGGATTCCGCGCCTCATATTATAGTACATTGGGGGCTGAAAATCTGCCTCTAAAAATCAGCATCAGGGATATGAAGCTGATTCGGCGCTGACATTTTCAGCGTCTGAATCCGTTGTGTGAACCTACCCTAAGGCTATGTTCACATGGCATAATTGCGGCGCATACAGTACACGCCGCAATACACTGTGTGGTTTGGAAGTCGCGCTGATCAGCACGTACTTCTAAAACATGGGGGGGCCGGCACCATTGAAATGAAGTGTCAGCGACATGTAAGCACCAAAAACAATTCACATGCCACCAGCCAGGATCCAGAATTTTACATAGCTACGTATGCATTAATATTCTTTCGTTTCAGGTAGAGATCTAAGCCTTTCTTGAAACTCTCTACAGTTCCTGCTGTGACCAGCTCCTCAAGCGGCTATTCCATAGATTTACAGTTCTTACAGTGAAGAACACTCTTCTCCTCTGGAGAATGAATCCTTTTCTCTCTAGCCGAAGGGAATGTCCCCTTGTCTTTTGAGGGGGCTTTAAATTAATCATGTCCCCCTGAAGCCGTCTTTTCTCAAGACTAAATAAGTTCAATTCTACTAACCTCTTCTCATAACTAAGATGCTCCATCCCCTTATAAGTTTGGTTGCTCGTCTTTGTACTCTCTCTAGCTCCATTACATCTTTTCTATAAACTGGGGCCCAGAAATGAACAGCATATTCTAAGTGAGGTCGCATCAATGCTTTATACAGAATTACATCCTTGTCCCGCGAATCCATGCCTCTTTTACCTAGGATTTTATTGCCTTTAACCACTGGAAAATCATTTATTATGTTGTTTCTTTTCTGCTCTCATTGTATTATTAGGGTATGTTCACACGGCGTAATTGCGGCACGCATTTCACAGCGTATTTGCGCTTTAATACAGGCGCACCCCAATTACAGTAACCCATAGCTCTCATAGAGAACTATAAATTATGTCTCGTCTCCCCCGGCGTACAATGCGATCGTATTGTACGCCTGGGGAGAGAAGTGACATGTCACTTCTTTGTGGCGCTTATGCGCCATTAATAATAGATGTGAATGGGGCCGGCCTTCTGTGCTTTAGAAGTACGCGCTTCTAAAACACTCCGCGTATTGCGGCGCGCACAGTACACACCCCAATACGCCGTGTGAACATACCCTTACATTGCTTCTGTTATAGCGCTGATATATTTTTATCCACCTCTTTTTTTTTTGGTGCTCATGTTTTTTCTGTGTTTTGGTTTAAAATTCATTGACATTAATTGAATCTACAGCTAAAATCTACAAAAGATATTTACTAACTCTGTAGATGTGTTGCTTTAATTTTGCTGCTGATTTTATAATACTTTCTAATATATATATATATATATATATATATATATATATATATATATATATATATATATATATATATATATATATATATATATATAATATAAAGAAAAATTCAGCAGTGCATTGTGGGAGCTCAGATGATTACACAGAGCTTAGCTGTTAGGTCACACGTCTGACAGTGGAGGTAAATTGTTGTCTGTTTCCAAGGGCAACCTGCAGAATTTTAAAAGTAGATGTGGAAATCTAAAGAAGCCATTAAAAGAAAGTCATGTGAAGGCTGAAGGTTAAGTGAGAAAAACAGGATAAGGAGATATGATCGCTGGAGACAATTTACACTCTGGGATATGTGTGTTTCAGCACATCCACAATGGTTATTAGCTAACTCCTATAAACTTACCCTGCATGACGCCGGAGAAACATTAAGATGATTATTGGTCATAGCTGTAAGTACACAGAAGAGTAAGATGTTCTGTATGATAAGGTTACATCGTGTTAACATATCATTCAATAATACTGAGACTGGTACACAGGGGAGCAGGAACAGACCTGGAGGGGGGGGGGGGGTGGTGCATAGTCAGCTTGTAGTTTCGTTTTTTAGGGATAGAGGCATTTTTATACCTTTCTCCCTAAAAAAACGAAACCAGAAGCAGAAAGCAAGAAGTGTATGCAGTATGTGCAGTAACTTTAGGATGGGCCCCAAGAATCAACTCTACGGGTGAGCCCCAAGAATCAACTCTACTGGTGAGCCCCAAAAATCAACTCTACTGGTGGGCCCCAAGAATCAACTCTACTGGTTAGCCTCAAGAATCAACTTCAATGGTGGCCGCCAGTAATCAAATCCATTGGTGGGTCCCAAGACTCAACGCCACTGGTGAGCTCCAAGAATTAACTACACGGAAGGGGCCCAATAATCAACTCCACTGGTGGGCCCCAAGAATCAACTCCAATGGACGATCCCAAGAATCAATTTAAATGATGGAATCCAAGAATCAACTCTACTGGTGGGTTCCAAGAATCAACTCCAATGAACGACCCCAAGAATCAATTCCAATGGTGGAATCCAAGAATCAACTCCTCTGGTGGGCCCCAAGAATCACCGCCAATAGATGATCCCAAGAATCAGCTCCACTGGTGGGCCCCAAGAATCGGCTCCACTGGTGGGCCCCAAGAATCAACTCCACTGGTGGGCCCCAAGAGTCAACTCTAGTGGTGGTTACTAAGGATTAACTCCATTGGTGGGCTGTAGGCAAAAACATTACTGGTGGGACCCTTAAATCAGCTCCACCAGTTGACCCCAGGCACCCCAGCCCGACACCACATTCGATCATCTACTAAGTATAGGCTACAGAATGGATCACATTAAGGAGGCCTCTTTGTCAGCTTTAATATTGATAGGTTTCTGTATTTCATTAACAATGTTCTGTGCCATCTTACTCTATCCTTCAAATTACCCTGGCACTATAATATGGCTCCTATGGTTGAGGGTTAACCTGCAACTCTGTATACCTCCAGGTTTTATTCTTTCTAATGGCTCTTGTGGGTGTCTGCACTGGAAAAAACTTCCAATGTACATGCCAACGTATATATCCACACACCTAAATGGGGTAAGGTGTTTCAAAAGGTTGGCAAATATCTGGCCTGGCTAGGACATGCTCCTGCAGTGCCAATTGTACTGAAAGGTTAATTGCTTTTTTAATACAATAAAAACATATAGGCGTAAGTTTTGAATTGATGTACACCAATACTGACAAAAGCTGCAAATTTTTGGTGTTGCTTTCACTACTTTTGAAAAAAGGTTGGTGGGCTTAACATGAGGGCATTACCTCTCATGCCATGACAGGTATACAGTAATTTACACCAGAAAGTGGTATAAATGATAGTTAAAATCAGCTTACAGCTAATGTATATTTTGGTATAAGGCTCCTCTTAATATATTTGGCCCATCTTACACTGTCGCTGTTTTCCACTTTGAAGAACAGTAATCTGTGGGGAAAATCCTGGCAGGAAGTGTTTAGTTTCCCTATAGCGCCCCCACAGGGAAAATGAAGCATTACCAGTGCCTGTTTATATCAGTGGGTTGTCTGTGTAATGCTGGATAGGACAGGTCCTCCAGAGTGGAGAATGCTCTGTGTAACCACCCTCCACTCTGTCCAAGAGATTTGGATCCTAAACATAAAACTCTCCTCTAACAAAGGGGTGTTTCAAAAGTTATTAGGGGATGATAAAAAAAAATGTAAAAAAACCCCATTCCAGTGGTACGTTCGTTCCCAGTGATTCCGGCCGATGATATTGTCGTTCATTCTTCACATGACCATGAAGTTACTCACAGACAGCAGTGCTCTCTTGCTGGACGTACTGCATTTTTCTATGGGCCCTATGAATTCTAGGTATGCTCCTGGAACAACCCTTTAACTCACAAATCCTAAATAGTGTATGTGAAAATATACACCACTTTTTTAATGCCCGTCTATGGCAGATGTATGCAACTAAGCAGGCATACCGTCTTATCTCCTTCTATGTAAATTGCCCCACCAAATGTAAGTGATTTCACTCTTACATGGGTCATTACACGGGTTATTGCTGTACCAAACTGCAATTAAATTAGCATAAATATATATACAGGCAGTCCCCGACTTACACCGTTCCGACTTACATCTGTTCCCTAACTACAAACGGAGACTTATGGGGCACTTGTAGTTCCATGTTCCACAGTAGATTGTAGCTATGGAACGACAAGTTCCAGCATGCCACTGCAGCACATGATTTGAAAAGACGGTGAAAATCTTCTTAAAAGGGACACAGACAGCAAAACAAATGTAAAAACCCTTCCCTGCACTATGCAAAACAACAACTTTGTGCTGGAGTTACATTTATTAAATATACCTGTTCCGACTTACATACAAATTCAACTTAAAGGGGTTGTCTCACTACAAGGATTGCTTTTTATGTTAAAGAATAAAAATAAGACACTTTGCAATATGTGTCCATTAACAGTGTCCTACCTATTCTGAGATATATCCTCTTGTATGGACTGCATCAGCTCCTCAGATCGCTATAGCTACAGATCTGTTCACTCTCTCATGATAGGCTGTCAGCACTGGTTGCTATAGCTACAGACCTGGCTTCTACTGCAGCATAGTGGAAGCCCGTAAACACGCCCCTGAATGCAAAATGAAACCAAGAAAACAGGACTGAGGTGAGAACAAACCTACAGTCTCTGTCTCGTTCGTAACCCAGGGACTGTCTGTATATGTATAATACATAAAGTAGACAACCTGTTTAAGCTGAGGGGACAGGGAGAAGCCACACAACGGACTCTCTCAGCTGCGACGGCTTCTCTCTGTATCTGGCCCAACTTCACCAGGTGTTTAACCGTCGCAATGTTTCAGGGTAAAAACCCACATGGTTGGGACCAGGAAACCTGCAGCTATTTATTCAGGCAGCAGAAAGTAGCTGACAGGTTCTGTTTAAACCTTTAAGGGATGTTCACCGGGTTAAAAAAGGGGGGATTTCGGTCCCTAAATTTCGCGCCCAAGTGCGCCAATTTGGGCCGAAAAACGGCCCTTCATTTCGGTAATTCACGTTCTCATTGGACTATGGTTTTTGCTCTCTCCCTTCGGCGGCCCCGGGCGGGGGAGAAATTTCCCCTTTTCACTTTTAGCGGCGTTTTCGCCCGCCGAGTGATAGTTATGGGGCCCGGGGAAGTGCCCCACCCCCCGCGTCCCCGCTCCCCCCCGCCCCCCTCCCCCCGGCGTAATTGCGGGGCGTAATTACGTCCCGCATTAAGCGTGTGACAATAAGCCTTAAAAGAACCTGTCACATAGTTTATGCCCCTCCTTGCTGAGGGCAGCACAAGCTAGTGACAGACCTGCTGTTCCCAGCACTGTGCCCCTTATTCTGTAAGATGCTGCAGTTTTTGTGTATTTAATGCTCAAATCTGCAGTTTTCGGCCAGAAGAGTCATTCAAAGAGTCAGTTTTTCAAACCCCACCCACCTGAGGCTAGCCCCGCCCACCTCAAATGACGAACCTATTACTTTGATTAGGTAGAAACTGTGAATACTGTCAGTGGGCGGGGCTAGCCTTTGGTGGGCGGGGCTAACACCTAGTCATTTAATAAGATTTGAGGGGTAAATGCTCTAAAACTGCTGCATCTTACAGAATAAGGAACACAGCGCTGGTAACAGCAGGTCTGTCACTAGCTTGTGCTGCCCTCAGGTTCCCTTTAATATACAGTAGTTGGTGCAGCTTACTTATGCGCATTTCTCATTATGATCGGCATCTTTAACCCCATTCTGAATAATTTTACTCCTTGCTGCATTGTTCAGTATTGAAAAAGAAATGTGCGCCCTCTATGACCTAGAGCAAATATCAGCTATAACTTATGTCACTTCTATGAAATCTAGCTTAACACATCTCTATTACCTTTAGGTTGTTTTGACTCTTTCTTCAGTTTGTCTCTTCTCTGGGTAGTCTCGTACTGACATCTGCTGTTCATTTGTGATATTGTATTACGCTTGCAAGACGAAGAATATCTACAGTGTTTTTGTGCAACTGTACTAAAACATTTTGCACAGATGACGTTGGCTTTCACAACTAATTTATACATCGACCTGGGGATAAAAAAAACATGGAAATTTGGATTTTATTCGGGGGAATCGGCACGGTTTTGCTGCCTGTTTTAACCTTTGTGCCTGTTCCCCCCTTCTACACAAAGTTGTGACAGCGTGCCGCTGTTCTTAAAATTCTTGATGTGCTTTAACTGTGATTTTAAAACTAATCCAATTTCAGCCAGGCATTGAAACTTTTTTTCCCTGGATAGGAAGCCCCCCCCTCCTGAGTATAAAGAAAACTTCCTTGGGGGGGTTGTTGGGGGGGGAGTTTTTGGGAAAGATTGGGGTAAAGCTAAAAGGGGATTAAAAAAGGAACACATGCATCCCTCTGGCTCTAATTAAGGGCACTACAGGCTTTCAATATTCCTTTTTCCCCATTCTTAATACCCTCTCTGCAAAAAAAAAACCCCTATGCCAAGGCAAAACAGTTAAAACCTTTCTGAGAATCATTAACCCTCCTCCTTTTTTCCCCCCCTTTGAAGTTCGTACTGCCTGTGTCTGGAATGAGGGGGAAAAAAAGGGTGCAAGAAAAACAGACAAGCTTGGCCCCATTTAACTTACCGGGAAAAAACATGAAAGGTTGTAACTCAATGAAAACAAACTCCCTTTAATGGATTTTGTCTCACTACATTGAATTCATCTTACCTCAGTCCTTTTTTCTTGGTTTCACTTTGAATTCAGGGGCGTTTACGGGCTTCCACTAGGCTGCAGTAGAAGCCAGGTCTGTAGCTATAGCGACCAATGCTGGCAGCCTATCATGAGAGATTGAACAGGTCTGTAGCTATAGCGACCTGAGGAGCTGATGCAACCCATACAAGAGGGGATATCTAGGAATAGGTAGGACACTTAATGGACACATATTGCAAAGTGACTTGTTTTTGCAGGATCTTTAACATAAAAAGCAACAATCCTTGTAGTGAGACAACCCCTTTAATGGAGAGGAAATAAATGTGGTAGAGGCTTCATTTTAATGGGATCAATAATTAACACCAAAAGGATAAGTAGCCAGGAGATCCGACGACGCATTGCTCATAGGGTATGTTCACATGGCGTATTCCCCACGTATAGCTGCGCGTATATTGTATGCACTGCAATACGCCGGGTGTTTTAGAAGTAAAACTTTTGGCCAGCGCTTTGCTTCAAAAAATCCCTGGCCAGCTCCCTTTAATTTTCCCTTTTTCCCTCAGCGCTTACTTGGCGGACAAAAGTGACATTTTCACTTCTTTCCCCCCGAGCGCAACACGCAAAAAGGGAAAACGGCAGATAATCATAGTTCAATGGGGAGAAAATAAAATTACCGTTTTTAAAGGGGTTTTTTTCCCAAGGCCCTTTTTTTTGCAGCTAAAATTAAACCAAAAATAGGGCCCCACAAAAATTTCCCATTTCCCAATCCCCTTTAGAAGAAAAGCTTTGAAGGACTTGAACTAAATTCTTCGAAGGGCAGAGGTTGTTTTCCCTTAACTCTTTAAATCACACGGGAAGTAGGGGTAACCCGCTGGGCAAAAGGTCCAAATGCCCCCGCGAAAAACTCGGGAATCCTCCTGCAAAGAGGCCCTTGGTTTTCCAGCGGCTAATTGCTTCTGACCCCCGGAAAAAGCGGGGAGCCAGGTAAGGGGTTTGTTTTTTTTTTTTTTTTTTAAAACTGCCTACACCCCCCCTATACCTGCCTACAGCTTGCCCTATCCCTTCCTACACCGGGCCTTTATCCCCTGCCTACAGCCCCCCCCTTTTACCTCCCCTATACCTGCCTCCCGCTTCCCGGGTTTACCTGCCTAAAACCCGGGCCCTATACCTGTACACCCTGCCCATCCCCTGCCCTTTTCCTGCCTACGCTTGCCCTATTCCTGCCACAGCTTGCCCTCCCCCTCCCAAAGCCAGCCCTATACCTGCCTACAGCCACCCTATCCGCCTACGCCTCCCCCTATACCGGGCCCTACAGCCTGCCCTATACCTGCCCTATCCCTGCCTCCCACCCTTTCCCTTTCCTGCCTACACCTCCCCTATCCCTCCCCCTACGGGCCTTTGCCATATCCCTCCCCTAGGGGGCCCCAATATCTGGCCTATCCCTGGAAATGGACCCATATACCTGCCTATTGGGAAATATCCCTTTCCTTTGGGAATAACCTGCCAAAAAACCTTTTCTATGGGGCCTTTATACCTCCCTAGGGGGCCCAAAATATCTGCCTATAACTCCCAAAGGGGGCATTAAAAAACTGCCTATGTAATTTTTTTGGGGTTTTTGGTTTTGGGAAATTGGTATTATATACACTCTATGCCCAGTCAAAGGATTAAAGGCCTGCGGGCCATGTCGGGAAAGGGCCCAAAGCATTTAATTTTACACCCACAAAACCCCCCCCCTGTTTTAAGACTAAACAATGGGCAATAAACCCTCACCCCCTTGGGAAGGGAAATTTTTCACCCCCGGGTGGATCACCCCCCCCCTTCAGGGGGGCATGTGCAACCAGACCTGGGGGGGGAAACCACTGGGAAAAAATGAAAATCAAAAGAGGCTGTTTACCCCTGAATAAAAAAGGACATCTACTGGACCCCGTGATTTTGCCAAGGGTTTATGCTGAATTTGGGGGGGGTTGTTGGAAAAAATTTTCTTGGGGGGGGTTTGGGGGAATAAAGGCCTGGGGGGGGGGGGGGGGGGGGAAAAAAGGGGGGGGGGCCCCCTTTTTTGCATCCCCCTGCCTCCCTTTCCTACCCCCTTCCCCCGTAATTAGCCCCCTTTTTTTTTTTTATTTTTTAATTTACCTTTTAATAAACCCCTTAAGATCCAGTTGTCTTGGCAGTTAAAAAGGCACCCCAAAACCACAGATTCTACAATTGGTACCCATTTTTATTTTTAAAAATTTTCCAAGCCCCCTGCATTTTTACCTAGGCTTTTTAAATCGATCAATAATTTTCCCTTTTTTTGGGGCAAAATTAGTGCCTCGACTTATCTGGGTCGTTATACTCGAGTATATACGGTACATATGGGGGGGTTAAAAACGTTTGGGCGATTTTAGGGGGGTATTTGGAGGGACGCTTTTGGCTTTTGGAACTCAATTTTAGTGGGGGCCCGTCCATTTGCAAAGCCCGTAAAGTAGCAAAAAAGGTGAAACCTCACAAAAATCACCCCATTTTTGGGTTCACACCCCCCAGGATCTCATCTAGGGGTGATTTGCATTTTGGACGCACAATTTCCATAGGTTTTTTTTTTTGCTTTGGGCCCTTTAAAATGGGGAGGGGGGGGAAAAGCATTTCCTCATTGTTTTTTGGGTTTCAATTTTCAGCGTTCCCGTGCTGTTTTAAATGATACCTAACTTTTCTATGGGGTCGGGACAATTGCAATGATATACATTTTATATAGTTTTTTATGTTTTATTACTTTTACACAATGTTTTTATGTGCCCTATTCTGACAGCCTAACTTTTTTTATTTTGCAGTGTGCTAGCTGGTAGGGGCTTGTTTTTTGGGGATGAATCAATGTTTTTATTGGTCCCCACTATGGGGTTCATTGACGCTTTTCACTTTTTATCAAGGTTTTTGTGGGGATTTTTGAACAAAAATACAGCAATCCGGTAGTTTTTTTTATTTTTATTTTACAGTGGTCCCCGTGGGGTATAAATGCATCCTAGTTTTATCAGAGGTTGATACATTACAGCGTACCCCAATTTGTAATTTTTTTTTTTGTGTTATGCTTTTAACAAAAAAAAACCTTTTTTTTAAAAAAGGAAAAATGTTTTTCGCTCCCATGTATGGAGCCATCACTTTTTTATTTTTCGTTACGGGCTGTGTTGGGGCTTCTTTTTTGCAGTATGAGTTGCTTTTTTGTTGGAAAATTTTTTGAGGGAAAAGGCTTTTTGATCGCTTTTAAATCTGTTTTTTGGAAGGCAGGGGAAAAAAATTGCAATCCTCGAGTTTTTTTATTTTTACACGTCACCGTTAAATTCCTAAAAATTTTATTTTTTATTTTGGGGGCCGTATGTTTAAGGGTAATACCCAATCTATATGTTTTTTTTATTTGAAGCATTTAAAAAAAAAAAGTGTTTTTATTGTGTAAAACAATATTTATGCATCGCTATCTTCTAATAGCCATGACTTTTTTATTTTTCCGTATACAGAGCTATGTAAGGATTTTTTTTTGCAGGATGAACCGACGTTTTAATTGGTACAACTTTGGTGTATATATGAGTGTTTGAACGCTTTTTATTCCATTTTATGTGCCATGGGATGAACGAAAACTGCAAGTAACCCGTGCAGGGTTATTAACATACAGTTTTAGGGGGGTCTTACCACCAGCGATACCAAAAAGTGTACTTTATTTTTTTGGGGGGGCGATTGGTGTTTGTAAAGGAGAAAGGGGCGGTGTACGTGTTTTATTTTATTTTTCGTGTTTCACTTTTTTCACTTTTTTTTTATTTACACTTTTTTCACTTTTCCCCAGAAGGGAATTGTATGAAGATCTTCAAAACTCTAAACAAAAGGGGATCAGCACACAGCTTTTTGCGTTATGGTCTCCTGGCACTGTCAATCATGTGCCCGACAATGCCCCCAAAGAAAATTTCCGGGATGGGGAGTCTCAACTCCCAGGGAAATGATTTCACTTCCTGGGCTATCTGAAAAGAGACAGTTGCCGCACACAGAATGAGCTCCCTCCTCCTACCTGTGACTTAGCTCCGACGATCTTAATGGATCGTCGGAACTAAGGGGTTAATCACCAGTGGCTGTAGCTGACTCCGACCGTGAGTGATGCGGAATGAGGCCAGCGGTAATATACCATTGGTCCCATGTCACAATCGTGTGGGGCTCGCTTGTAAGTCCGCATGATCGCCAGGACGTACCCATACATCCACTTGCGGGAACACACTTCCCGCTAGGGCATATGGATACGTCTAATGTCGGGAAGGGAGTTCAATGGGAGTTCAAAGTCTATGTGGGGTACACCCCTTTAACTACAAAAGTCCACCTTATAGAAAAAAAACAATCTGTACAGAGAGAGATTAACTCCTTAAGATCTAAGCCTGTTTTAAATTTAAGGACCAAGCCCTATTTTTCAAATCTGACTTTTTACTGTATCTGGGAATAACTTTTTAATGCTTTTGCCTATCCATGTGATTTTGAGACTTTTTTTCTCGTGACATATTGTGCTTTACGTTAGCAATTAATTTGGGTTGATGCAATCCTTGTTTTATTTGAGAAGAATATCAAAATGTAAAAAGGTGGAAAAATTTGCCATTTTCAAAGTTTATAAATTTCTGCGTTTAAGACAGTCATACTAAACAAAATAGTAAATAATTAACATTTACCAAAAGTCCACTTTATGTCGGCATTATTTTTTTAAATGTCCTTTTATTCTTTTAGAACATTAGAGGCCTTTTAAATTTAGTAGCAAATTTTAATATTTCCAACAGTTCTGACGTGGCTTTGAGGGGCCTGTATGTTAGAAACCCCCATAAATGACTCCGTCTAAGGGGCCGTTCACACGGCTTATTTCGGCGCGGATTGGCGCCGTACTGCGCGCCGGATTTTCGCTGCAGTACAGCGCCAATCCGTCGGAGTCAATACGGTAATCCACAGTTCTCATAGAGAACAGTGGATTACGTCGCTCCTCCCGGGCGGGGAGAAACTGACATGCACATTATCCAGGCGCAATACGCGCCGTGGATAATGCAAGTCTATGGGGCCGCCCCTTGTTCAATCCGGCTCGCAATTCCGTCTTGAATAAGCCGTGTGAACACGGCCTAAGAAACCACGCTCCTCAAGGTATTCAAAACAAAACTAAGGCTATGTTCACACGGCTGATACACGCCGTAATTGCGGGACGGATTTCGCCCGCAATTACGGCGTGTGTACGGGGGCGGGGCGGGGGCGGCTGCCCGCCGGCCCCATAGACTTTCATTATTGGCGTGTATCCCGCCATATTTCGCGAGCGGGGAGAGGAGACGGAATCCATAGTTCTCTATGAGAACTGTGGATTACCATAATGACAGGGACGGATTTCAGCCATATTTGCACACAGTACGGTGCAGAATACGGACTGAAATCCATCCCAAAATCAGCCGTGTGAACATAGCCTTAGAAAGTTTATTTACCCTTCAGAGGTTTCACAAAAATGAAAGCAAATTGGAGGTGAAATTTCAAAATTCTATTTTTTTTTGTGCAGATTTTCAATTTTGATAAATTTTTTACTGGAACAGAGTAAACATGAACAGAGAAACGTAAATCACGTTGCAGGGGTGCCAGTAAAGGACAGAAGCAGCTCCCTCCCAATGTCAAACTCCTTAGCTGCCGCAATCGCTATTGCCTGCAGCAGCTAAGGGTATGTTCACACGGCGTTTTTCAATCTGTTTTTCAAGCGGATTGAAAAGCGCTGCGTAAAACGTATCCAAAGACGTACCCAAAGTGTGGTGCATGTTTGAATGCGTTTTTTGCGCAGCAGAAACGCACCCTATAGTTTTAAATAAGGCGTCTGCTGCATCAAACGATCAAGAATTGACATGACAATACTATGAATGGATCCGAAAGACGCATCAGAAAGACTCATGTAAGACACGTCTGAACGCTGATGCGTGTTTTACATTGAAACTAATGTAAATCACATTGCACATTGTTGGATGCCTGTTTGGGTCCGAAATACGGATCCAAACACGCATCTAAAAAAGGCCGTGTGAACATAATCTAAGGCAGGCATCCTCAAACTGCGGCCCTCCAGCTGTTGGGAAACTACAACTCCCATCATGAATTTATAGGGAGTTGTAGTTTCCCAACAGCTGGAGGGCCGCAGTTTGAGGATGCCTGATCTAAGGGGTAAAATGCTCGGGAATGAAGCTATTTCCGCTCCTGACCACAACTGCAGGAGCCCAGCAGTCAATCACTGCCGGGGCCCCGCAGCGATCATGCAGGCACAGCAGCTGTGACCACACAATCATGGTGCGTTATCTAGCAAGGCACCATAGTTACATAGTGACAAGACTGCAACTCTCATACTTTGGACTCATGATGCAAAGAGAAAAATCGGGAAAGGGAATGAGTTGAATCAACACAATAGAAAAAGACAACAAAGCCAAACTCTCTGTAGATAGCCGCCTGACTGAAAACCAACCACAGTTCAGAACAATCATCCACAGTCGCAACGAGTCAAAATCAACTCGACAGCACCTGCTGATCATCCTTTTCATACCTGTGGGAATATGGGCCATGTAACTGTATTCACATGTTGTTAAAAACTGCATCATAAATGCACCTAAAGAAAGTGCAGGAGTTTTTACTGGGATTTGCTGTGGTTTTGCAATGTGGTATGAGGCTATGTGGTTTTTACAAGTGAATATACCTCTTTATCCATGTTTCACCTATTTAAAAGTGCATAGCCAATTACTGCATCGCAGAACCGGGGCAAATCATGGTAAAAACGCACCCAGGTGAGGTTTCGATGCGTTTTTTTTTTGTTGCAACAGGACTGCACTATGTGAATAAATCCTCAATGCATCTGCTCCATAGACCTTTATTTGACTTGTATAGTTTTTGAGTTTACATAAAAAACAAAAAGACGTTACTGCAGCATAAATTGCAAAGGATAAGGCTTACCTGCTATTTTTAGTTGTCCTAAAATACATACACACACATATATATATATATATTTATATATATATTTATATATATTTATATATATATATATATATATATTATACATATATATATATATATATTATTATATATATATTATATACAGCTCTAGAAAAAATTAAGCGACACTGCACAGTGTTCTAGAAAATCAGCCTCTCTACATATCTGACAGCCATTCCATTCCAGTGTCAGTTGAATTCCAACCCAAGTCCACCACATTCTACTTAATGTGCTTCTGGTTAGGTGATCACCTGAACCAAATCTTATTTCATGAAGGAAAGTATAAAAAACACTGCTGTGGTCTTCACAATCCTCTTGCAATAGGACAAGCTGGATGGCAAAACAAGTGCTAGGCATAGGCCAAAAGGAATTTGAATGAAAAAATCATGGTTATTCCACCAAATATTGATTTCTGAACTCTTCCTGAGTTAAAACTTTAGTCTTATTGTTTCTAAATAAATATGAACTTGTTTTCTTTGCGTTGTTTGAGGTCTGACAGCAGGGCTGCCATACAGGGGGTACAGCCGGTACGCCTGTATGGGGCCTGGTGGAATAAGGGGGCCTGCTGCAAGCAGGCTGCCTTATTCCTCATGACAGAGCGGGGCCCGGTGTCGCAGCCGCCGAACCAGGCTCGGACTGGCCCACAGTGTGGGCCCGGAGGCAGTGCCGTGCTCCCGGGGCCTGGCAGCGCATCCGCGTCTTGCACGCCGGGCCCTGTGTCCCGACGCCCAGGACCGGCCCGACTCCCGGGGCTGCACGGTGTCAGCGGAGCACAGCGCCACTAGCGCTGCACCCCGCTGAACTCCCTGGCAGGCTGAAGGCGCTAGGCGGGGAGATTGGAGCGGCCGGGAGCAGGAGCGGGTGCGAGGTAAGTGGCTGTTTTGTTGTTTTTTGTTTTTGTTTATATAATATTATACAGGAAGGGAGGCCTGACTACCTAGCTATCTCTAAAGCGGCCTGACCTAGCTTCCCTAAAGGGGCCCGCTACCTAGTGTCCTTAAGGGGGGCCCTGGCTACCTAGCTACCCTAAAGGGGGCCTGGCTCCTAGCTAGTCCTAAAGGGGGCTGGCTACCTAGCTATCCTAAGGGGGCTGGCTTCTAGCTATCCTAAGGGGCCCTGGCTTCTAGCTATCTTTTTTCTGCTACCTAATAATTAAAGGGGGCCCTGACCTGTATCTCTAAAGGGGCCCTGGCTACTAGCTATCCTTAAGGGGGCCCTGGCTACCTAGCTATCCCTAAAGGGGGCCCGATACTAGCTATCCCTAAGGGGGCTGGTCCTGCTATCCCTAAAGGGGCCCTGGACTACCTAGCTATCTCTAAAGGGGGCCCTGGCTACCTAGCTATCCCTAAAGGGGGCCCTGGCTACCTAGCTATCCCTAAAGGGGGCCCTGCTACCTGCTATCCTAAAGGGGGCCTACTACTAGCATCTTAAAGGGGACCCTGGCTACCTAGCTATCCCTAAAGCAGGCCCTGGCTACCTAGCTATCCCTAAAGGGGGCCCTGACTACCTAGCTATCTCTAAAGGGGGCCCTGGCTACCTAGCTATCCCTAAAGGGGGCCCTGACTACCTAGCTATCTCTAAAGGGGGCCCTGGCTACCTAGCTATCCCTAAAGGGGGCCCTGGCTACCTAGCTATCCCTAAAGGGGGCCCTGACTACCTAGCTATCCCTAAAGGGGGCCCTGGCTACCTAGCTATCAAAAAAGGGGGCCCTGGCTACCTAGCTAACCCTAAAGGGGGCCCTGATTCTACCTAACCCTAAAGGGGGCCCTGACTCTACCTAACCCTAAAGGGGACCCTGACTCTACCTTACCCTAAAGGGGGCCCTGGCTACCTAACGCTAAAGGGGGCCCTGACGCTACCTAACGCTAAAGGGGGCCCTGACGCTACCTAACGCTAAAGGGGGCCCTGGCTACCTAACTCTACAGAGGGCCCTGGCTACCTAACTCTACAGGGGCCCTGACTCTACCTAAACATAAAGGGGGCCCTGACTGCCAACAATCTAAAGGGGGCCCTGACTACCTACAAACTAAAGGGGACTCGTTGCTAGGTACCCACCAACCTATCTGTGGCTGGCCTACCAACTTATCCAGCTCGGGTCTACCTACCTAAAGAGGGCCTATCTAGTTACCTGGGGCCTTGCCCATTTGCCTACCTACCTAGAGTCTTGACTACCTACCTTGTAATATAATTGAGAGGGGAGCATCCCATAGTTGTAGCATTATCTCCAGGGGGTTAGTCCTCTCCCCACCCTCCAACCCCTTAGGGTACTAGGCCTCTAAGTTATGGCTTGTACCCGTTCTTCCCACCCCTGGGTAGTTTGTACAGAGGTGGAAATAGATAAAGAGATGCTGGGAAATTGAGGATTGTAAGATATTTGTGTGTAATTTCTGCAGGGATGAGCTGTGGCCGGGACAAGTCATCATGGCGGTGTGGAACGGATGGAGAAGAAGGGATAAGGGAATAAAAGGAACGACTCATCAGATAGGACGTCTCCGGTGAGTCCCTGATTTCAGGGGTTATTTTTACTTCTATATTGGATCAGTGCTGTATTCACTGTAATGTGACCTGAGGTCTGACCACTATGTGGTCTCTATATGGTGGTGTTATATCGCCGTCAGTTTAGTGGCAGCGTACATATGTCCCTGATTGTAAAAGAGGGAACACCTGACCCTGTGATAGGAGTTACACTTTCTTTCTTGCTGGTGTTTATTTTAGAAGGTGGTGAGGTGCGGGACCAAGGGAAACTGGAGGGGGATATTGTATGTGGGTGGAGGGGGATATTGTATGTGTGGTGGAGGGGATATTGTTATGTGGGTGGAGGGGGTATTGTATGTGGGTGGAGGGGGATATTGTATGTGGGTGGAGGGGGATATTGTATGTGGGTGGAGGGGGGATATTGTATGTGGGTGGATAGGGGATATTGTATGTGGTGGAGGCAGATATTGTATGTGGGTGGAGGATTATGGATGGAGTATTTACCAATAGTTCTGATGATATGTGAGACAGACAGATGTGTGACTCTTTGTGTCGGTAGACGGCACATCGGTTCTTTTTTGCTACTGTTTATGTGGTAAAATGGGCGCATTTATGTCCTAGGGCGGTTTTTTTGTTGGGGGCGGGGCGATCCGGGTTGCTGGGGGCGGGGCGATCGGGTTGCGGGGGGGGGGGCGATAGGGTTGCTGGGGGCGGGGTTTACAGGGGGGGGCCAGGTGCTTCAGCTGTATGGGGCCCTGAAATTTCTGTTGGCGGCCCTGTCTGACAGCACTGCTTCTTTTTATTATTTTGAAGATTTCTCATTTACTGCAAATACAGGCAGTCCCCGGGTTACAAACGGGATAGGGACTGTAGGTTTGTTCTTAAGTTGAATTTGTGTGTAAGTCGGAACAGGTATATTTATTGAATGTAATTCCAGCAAATCATTTTTTGGATAGTGCAGGGAACAGTTTTTACATTTGTTTTGTATCTCATGTGCAGCTGTGGCATGCTGGCACTTGGTTATCATGGACGTGACTCAGTGTTGAATGTCAGCCACGCCCCATAAGTCTCCGTTTGTAACTAGGGGACGTATGTAAGTCGGAACGATGTAAGTAGGGGACTGCCTATACTGTAAATACACATTTTTTTGCTTTGAATTTCGGAGACATGTTGTCAGTAGTTTATATAATAAAATAACAATGTACATTTTTCTCAAAAATACTACCATTGAAGAGGAAAATCAGAGAAACTGTGGTCTCTTAATTAATTAACGGTTTTGAAATTAAACTTAGAACATTGTCTATAATCCGCTGGAAAATGTAGGACTATAGCACTGTTCAATAGAAGAGGGCGCCTGAAATGCGAGTAAAAAAAAAACGGGGGAAAAAAACTAAAACCAAGTGTAAAATAATGATCGGATTCTAATTTAATTTTATCCTCTACGGTGAAGTTGATCACAGACATGAGAGTTTAACTGGAGGACAGATAACCGTCTGTATGGTAGTGGTTTCCCTCATACCACTTCACCCACTTAGAACATTACAGAGATATACCTATTCTACCTTCCAGTGCTGTTGAGATCATTCACTACACAAGATGGATCAGATAAAAGAGATGTGAGGCCCAGAGGGATGCTACATATGCAATACATTCTGCGTTCTGATGTGTGAAGTAGTTTCCACACCTTTGTACTTTTAATGGTACTTTACACTGATCAGTTATAACATTAACAAGTGAGGTGCATAAGACTCTTTCTAAAGGGTGGGATATATTAGGCAGCAAGGGAACAGTCAGTTCTCAGGGTTGAGGTGTTGAAAGCAGTAAAAAAGAGCAAGTGTAAGGATCTGAACAACTTTGGAAAGGCGCAAATTGAGATGGCTAAACAATGGCAGGTCTTGGGCGGGTGTTCCTGGGGTGAAGGGGTAAGTACCTACCAAAAATTATCCAAGAAAATACAAAGCCACTTATGGCAGGGTCATGAGCACCCACGGACATTTGCTTGACATGGGGAGTGACACATTGTCTATCTGGTTTTATTACATAGAAAAACTTCTGTAGCACAAATTGTAAAGTTATGTTCACATGGCGTATTGCGGCTATTAAGCGCTGCAATACGCCAAGTGTTTAGAAGTACGTGCTGGCCAGCGCGTACTTCTAAAACACTGACAGCCGGCTCTCATTAACTTTCACTCTCCCCGACGGGTAAGAGCCGGGAAGAAGTGACATGTCAATTGTTTTCCCCATCGCGTATTATACACCGGAGAAAATATCGGGTATTCATAGCTCTCAATGAGAGCTATTAATTACCGTAATTGCGGAGTGTATTTCGGGTGTCTTGCAGCGTAATTACGTGCCAAAATACGTGCCAGCAATTACAGGGCTGCCATCAGTCATCTATTAACAGTTTCAGGGCCCCATACAGCCAAATCAAATGGGGCCCCATTACTAGTTCCCATTTTTTAACATATCGGTGGGCCCCTTTTTGATTAGGGCCCCCGAAAGGAGTACTGCCCTATTGGCGCCACTGCGCAATTATGCTGTGTGAACATACCCTAATAAAAAGTACTCTTGGCTATGATAGAAAAGTGTTAGTAGAAGAACAAAGAAATCAGGCAATCTCTTTACAGCCTAACTGGGTATATTTGATGGTGAGCTTTCGAGAGTACTAGCTCTATTCTTCAGACATGATGTTCTACAAGAAACTGAACATTCACAGACTTTTTATACACATTAGACAGGGGTTTTCAAAAGAGCTTAACATCCTTTAAAAATAATAAAATGCAATATACGGTAAGCAGAGAAGTTATTTACAACATTATGTAAGCTTGAACAGGTTCAAAGGTGGGCAACAAAAACAATAAAAGGACTGGGTGGACTATAACACCCAGAAGGATTAGCAAGATTGGGGTTATTTAGATTAGAGAAAAGAAGGCTTCGGGGGGACATAATAAATATGTTTAAATATATTAAAGGTCAATATAGAGATCTCTCCCAGGATTTATTTATACCCAGGACTGTATCTAGAACAAGGGGGCGTCCTCTACACCAAGAGGAAAGAAGGTTTCTACATAAACACAGAAAGGGATTCTTCACTGTAAGAGCAGTGAGACTGTGGAACTCGCTGCCGGAGGGACTTGTCATGGTGAATTCACTAACAAGAGTTCAAAAAGGATCTGGATACATTTCTAGAGCGTAATAATATAACAAGTTATAGTGACCAGGATTCGAGAGAGGAGTCGCTGATCCAGGGATTTATTCTGATTGCCAGATTGGAGTCGGGAAGGAATCTTTTTTTTTACCTAAAATGAAGACAATTGGCTTCTACCTCATGGGGGTTTTTGCCTTCTTCTGGATCAACACTATAGGACAATAGGCTGAACTGGGTGGACGTCTGTCTTTTTTCGCCCTTAAAAACAATGTAACTATGTATAATATCCTTCAGGTCAAGAAATAAACATCTGGAAACTTGTGAGGTGTGACATGAAGATCATTAACTCTTGTTGTTACCTGTTTGCTATCAGTAAAGTGTCAGAACCTACAGAACTTGCTATGTATCGGGCTGAGATAGCTATAGACTGGTCACATTGCCCATGTTGACTACTGTCCACTGCCAGAAGTGCCTAGAATGGGAACATTAGCATCAGATTTGGAGACATGGCTCGGTCTCACAAATATCATTTTCTTTTGAATGATGTGGATGTTCATCACTGACCTGGGGAAGAGGTGGCATGAAGATGCACCATGGGAAGAAGATACGCCGGCGGAGGCAGTGTGATGCCCTGTCAAATGTTCTGGTGGAAATTTTAGGTTCTGACAAAGTGGATGTTACTCTGACACAACTCACCTACCTAAGCGTTTTACAAATCCACCCCTGTATGGTAACAGTGGGGCAGATTTATCAAGGCAGTTGCGTCAGAATTCTGGCTCCATTTGCGCCAAAAACAAGCTTTTTGCCACATTTACTATGTGTTTTAGACAGTTTCAAACGTTTCTGTGCCTCGTCCGACAAAGGGGGGTGGTCTCGTAAAAGGGGGTGTGGCTTAAATGCAACAAAAAAATGTGCCCGAATTTTGTCGCAGTTTCTGGCATGAAAATAAGCCAACTTAATGGCGGTACAAAGTTAGACTAGACAGTTCTAACCTAAACCAGATTTATCAACACTATGATAAATGTGGCGCATTGTAAGACTGTCTAGTGTAACCTTATGCTGTCTAAGAGTAAGACACTATTGATAAATCTGCCCCAGTGTTTCTTAATGGCAGGGTAATGTCCCTGTCACACTGCACAAATTGTTCAAGAATGGATGAGGAAGATCACAAAGAATTTTTGATTTTGATCTGGTCTCCTGGCACTTGTGGTGTGTGGGATTTTTAAGAAACCAAGACTAAGACTCTGATTTCTGAGTCCTGAAAGTGTTAACATGACTTAAAAAAGGTTGTCTGATTGCTGCAAATCTGGCACCTGAAACCTCAACTGATATCACCAGAAGAGTTGGGGTGCTTTCACACAGTGCAGTTTTGGTGCAGCTTTAACTACACGATAATTAAACTGCCTTTATTACCCGCAAGCCTCTTTCAGTTGTCTAAATTGTTCAGAAAGGTGTTTTAAGTAAGTAATCAATTACTGTGTTTGAAAGGTGCTTTCACACAGCACAGTTTTAACTGCGCTCCAATTATCTGCCTTTATTACCAGCAAGCTTCTTTCACTTATCTAAACTGTTTGGAAAGTGAGTAATCAATTAATGTGTTTGTATCCACAAGACTTCATTCACAGTAACTGACTACTTACTTGAAACACCTTTCTGAACAATTTAGACAAATGAAAGAAGCTTGCTGGTAATAAAGGCAGTTTAATTGGAGCACATTTAAAACTGCACTGTGTGAAAACACCCAAAGTCTTGCAGATTACGTACACGGTACTTGATTACTCAGTTTAGATGAGTGAAAGAAGCTTGCTGGTAATAAAGGCAGTTTAATTGCAGTGCAGTTAAAACCACAGCAACAATTGCACCGTGTGAACGCACTCTTAGAGTTGGGTACACATTTCCCTTGCAGGGCCACTGTGGTCTTACCTGCCATCCACACAGATGATTTAGTATCTGTGTAATACATGGACAAGCTCTTTATTAGTAGCTGTCTGCTGTGGTTAATGGAGCGCGTCCTGAGCAAGTTAGTTGTCATTTTTGGATCCACAACTGGAATGTTGAAACTGCTTTAAAGATGCCTTGTGACATCTCCTGACCTGTCTGTTTTAATAAATCTTTGTGTTCCCTGTGATATAACAATCCTGGAGCAGTTTCTCTTATAACTCGGTGTTGTTCTGTTCATCTGCTATTCCTTCTAGAAATGTATTACTGAAATAGTCAAATGGGTGTTACCCGTCCAGTTTTCAGTAGGGTGTGTCAGCACTGATTGGACAATGTCAGACTGTGCAGTGACACCCCCCCCCCCCAGTTGCTGACACCCATCTGACAGACTGGTAATGTATTTCAAGGAGGAATAACAGAGGAACCACGTAATATACAGTACAGACCAACAGTTTGGACACACCTTCTCATTCAAAGAGTTTTCTGTATTTTCATGACTATAAAAATTGTAGATTCACACTTAAGGCATCAAAACTATCAATTAACACATGTGGAATTATATACTTAACAAAAAAGTGTGAAACAACTAAAAATATGTCTTATATTCTAGGTTCTTCAAAGTAGCCACCTTTTGCTTTGATTACTGCTTTGCACACTCTTGGCATTCTCTTGATGAGCTTCAAGAGGTCGTCACCTGAAATGGTTTTCACTTCACAGGTCGCCCTGTCAGGATTAATAAGTGGGATTTCTTGCCTTATACATGGGGTTGGGACCATTAGTTGTGTTGTTCAGAAGTCAGGTGGATACACAGCTGATAGTCCTACTGAATGGACTGTTAGAATTTCTAATATGGCAAGAAAAAAGCAGCTAAGTGCAGAAAAACGAGTGGCCATCATTACTTTAAGAAATGAAGGTCAGTCAGTCCGAAAAATTGGGGAAACTTTGAAAGTGTCCCAAATTGCAGTGGCAAAAACCATCAAGCGCTACAAAGAAACTGGCTCTCATGAGGACCGCCCAAGGAAAGGAAGACCAAGAGCCACCTCTGCTGCAGAGGATACGTTCATCCGAGTCACCAGCCTCAGAAATCTCAGGTTAACAGCAGCTCAGATTAGAGAACAGGTCAATGCCACACAGAGTTCTAGCAACAGACACATCTCTACAACAACTGTTAAGAGGAGACTGTGTGCAACAGCCTGCATGGTAAAATAGCTGCTAGGAAACCACTGCTAAGGACAGGCAGCAAGCAGAAGAGACTTGTTTGGGCTAAAGAACACAAGGAATGGACATTAGACCAGTGGAAATCTGTGTTTAGTCTGATGAGTCTAAATTTGAGATCTTTGTTTCCAACCACCGTATCTTTGTGCGACACAGAAAAGGTGAACAAATGGACTCTACATGCCTGGTTCCCACCGTGAAGCATGGAGGAGGAGGTGTGATGGTGTGGGGGTGCTTTGCTGGTGACACTGTTGGGGAGTTATTCAAAATTGAAGGAATCCTGAACCAGCAGGGTTACCCCAGCACCTTGCAGCGGCATGCTATTCCATCCGGTTTGCGTTTAGTTGGACCATCATTTATTTTTCAACAGGACAATGACACCAAACACACCTCCAGACTGTGCAAGGGCTATTTGACCAAGAAGGAGAGCGATGGGGTGCTACGCCGGATGACCTGGCCTCCACAGTCACCAGACCGGAGCCCAATCAAGATGGTTTGGGGTGAGCTGGACTGCAGAGTGAAGGCAAAAGGGCGAATAAGTGCTAAGCATCTCTGGGAACTTCTTCAAGACTGTTGGAAGACCATTTCAGGTAACTGCCTCTTGAAGCTCATCAAGAGAATGCCAAGAGTGTGCAAAGCAGTAATCAAAGCAAAAGGTGGCTACTCTGAAGAACCTAGAATATAAGACATATTTTCAGTTGTTTCACACTATTTTGTTAAGTATATAATTCCACATGTGTTAATTTATAGTTTTGATGTCTTCATTGTGAATCTACAATTTTTATAGTCATGAAAATACAGAAAACTCTTGAAATGAGAAGGTGTGTCCAAACTTTTGGTCTGTACTGTATCTGTTCATTGACTTCTATGGTGAATAGAAACCATTTATCATGTGCATGCTCTTAATTTTACGCCAACCTGTGGGAACATGACAGTAAATGTTTGTATCGCAAAAACAGAGTCTTAGATGCCTTAATAATCAGATTATTGTGTCAGATGACCTTCTAACAATCTTTCCCCAGCATCTTTCCTACAGACAAACCTATTCTGGTCAGAGTTTAAATCCCTTCCATATCCCAGCGCCTATATTGTAACAGATTACACAGCTCCATAGACTTGTCTTATCATGCAGCTTTCTTACCAATCTAACACACTGCAACGTGCTATATCCCATAGCAAATTATAGTGTTAGGTTTCCCTCTAATAACATAGTACATTACATGAGCAGGCTAGAGTCAGTCAGAAAAGCTGCCTTGCACTGTAGGGCTACAGACACATCCAAACCATCTGCTGAGAAATAGAAAAGAGGCAGGTGGTAGCTAAGAATACTTCAAATTAAAGAGTGCTTCCACCTGGAATAAAAAAAAATCACCAGTAAATACATATATTTACTACATGTGGTTCTCTTCCCTCAGGTTTCCTAAAATTTTCTTCCTATTTTTCTTAGTTACAGCTGTGTGCTTCCTTCTCCTGTCTTTTCCAAAATGAAAACAGGAAACGTCAGCCATGAGAGTGCCTCAAAGGCGAATACACTGCTCACACAAAGTTACGGAGATTTGGCTTTTGGTTCAAATTTCAGGATGAACATAACATTTCTTGACATTTTTTTAAATGAACTAAATGAGGCCATCTCTTAAATTTAGAACGCACATGAGCCGGATGATGAAGGCCACACAACTCCAGGCACGTTTAAGGGAGGTGAGAGGCAACCAAGTGTCATCTCAGACCATTCATAACCATTTATATCAGCATGGTCTGTGTGCTCGATGACCGGCAATAGTACCTGACCACACCACCAGGCACAAGCATCATTATCTTGTATCGGCCAGGGTGCATCTACGCAGGACGAAGAACCAGTGGTCCTCAGTGCTGTTCAGTGATAAAAGTTGATTCACTCTGTGTAGAAATGATGGCTGCCAACAATGCCGAAGACATCAAGGAGAGCGCTATGCATCAGTCTGGTCAGGAACCCTTGCCAATCGTCGAGCACACAGACCCCACTGATGTAAATGGTTATGAATGGTCTGACATGACACTTGGTGCCTCACGCCTCCTTTAAACATACCTGGAGTTGTGTGACACTCATCATCCGGTTCCCCGGGGCATTGGTTACAATGAACCGGTCATCAGTGTGTGATGGAGGCAAACTACAACCACTTCTTTGCCTTTCTGTGACTCTTCCAGTCTCTCTGTATCACTGATACAACCTGCTGATGACACTCGGTAACACTCTTAACTCAGTGGTCACTTTTGTCTGAGAGCATCCTGCTTGAAGCCTCGCAATGACGAGGTACTGCTGATCAATTGTAAGGTGTTGTCTTGGTCTCATGATGTCACAATATGAACAGCATGATGAGGAGGACTGTTTAAATCCCAATTCAAATTGATCCCCTAAATTTATTGGGTGATTCAGTGATCAAACATCTGAATTTTGGCTTTAAGCTCCTTGTTAAAGATCAGCAAGTTGTGCAAAAAATACTGATACAGTGAACAGTTAGACATGTGCATCTAAAGGGAAGAGATGGGCTCATTAAAAAAAGGTTAAGAAATTTAATGTTCATACTGAAATTGAGTAGTGTATCTTACATATCTCCTTGCCCAGGATGGCTAGAAGATTAGAAAAAGGTACTTTCCAGACTCTCAGAGGAGTAGGCTTTTCTCCTGGGTTACCTGGTTTCATCGGCGTTTCAGCAAGTGCTGTTTGCAAAGTACTGTAGAATGTCATGGTGGCACTGTGACCTACATTACTGTTGTGAGTGCACCATGGCTGGCAAACTAATAGGAGTACTATGGCTGGCACTGTGTCACGGTGGACGTGGGGTATATGTGGATCCTCTGGTTCACCAAGAAAGATGGTGTAACAAACCACACCAAGTAGTGAAGTCTAAGTAGTGCCCAGTCTTCACCGGAGCCTGCCACAAGGCCGGATGGACTTAGCTGCGGGGAACCCCTAGATCGCTACCCTTGTGGCTACTCACGGTGACAGATGAAGGGCAGTGGGTACAGGCAAAGGTGACAGGTCAAGGCAGATGCAACCGCAGAGTCCCAGACAGGTAGCAGACTGGGGTAGTGGCAAGTATCAGCAATACGGGTAAATGTAGGTAACACTGGAACCAGGACATCAGTAACACAGGTACAGAAAGCAACCAGAGGTCAGGAGCAATGTAGAGACATTAACAAACTGACCTACAGCACAGGCAGAGAGTTTCTTAAGACCCCGGTGGTGAAAGGGCCAGATAATTGTGTATTGTCTCTTAAAATGTCTGCGAACCAGTTGTGTGCTCAATACAGAGGACATGCACGTGCGGAACACAGCAGGCACGTGCCACAAACGGAACATGGGTATATCTGTGCTCCGGAGCGGGGACCGCGGCATGGACCGTGACACACTGTTATAGGGTGTTGTAGTTGGCGCTGTTTTGTTTTTTGAGCGTAAGAATTATGTTCCCCATTCAAGGCCTTTCGGGTAACTAAGTTGTCTTCCTATTGTTATCCCTGAAAAGTAGGTAAGCATGGCTTATGTGTCCGAAAAAAAAGACAAAACAGGCCCTGTACTTTACTAAGTGCCACAGCGCCGTCATTCTAGGGATTGCTGGATCAAACATACAGTTGCCAGAAAAAGAATGAATCCTTTGGAATTTCTTGCTTCTCTGCATTGATTACCAATAAAATGTAGACCGCAGACACAATTATAGGCAAGCACAAACTAAGAAGGGGTAAAGTATCTCATTAGGGAGAAGAACAATGTCACTGGAGAGCTTAGCTCTCTTCCCATGAGCCGTTTGAAATATTCATATACCTAGTGGAGTGTAAAAGGCGATAAATCCCCACACACTGACATGGTGCTTGTGCCCAATGAGATACATTATCCCTTCTGAGCCACATTCAACGCCTCTCACACAGCCAGCCAGTAAGTTCTACTCTGCACTGATGAGAGGCAACCCCCTGAAACAGTTGTATGCAG
Source organism: Phyllomedusa bahiana (assembly GCA_025379985.1). Classification (NCBI taxonomy): domain Eukaryota; kingdom Metazoa; phylum Chordata; class Amphibia; order Anura; family Hylidae; genus Phyllomedusa; species Phyllomedusa bahiana. The sequence goes on along the minus strand of JAODAL010009499.1, from coordinate 16,167 downwards.
ATTAACAAAACTGGCCTGGCTTGAGTCCTTTTCCCATTGCAAGGCTCAGTGAGTAAGATGTGACTTGAGGATTGCTACATCCAATAGATGGCGCTGGAGAGTCCAAATCTTTTCCCATAAGTATTTTGGAATATTAAAAAAAAAGCTAAGTAAACTGATAATACAAAAAATTCTAATGTTCTTGTCTTCTATTGAGCACATTAAGTAAACACCCACAGTACAGGGGGTTAAAGGTAAGTTAACCCTTGATAGTAATAATCTGTGGATCCCCCATTTAGCAGCAATCACCTCCACCAAATATTTCCTGTAGCTGCAAAAAAAAGTTTGAGGTACAATGAGGTAGAATTTTAGACCATTCCTCCCTGCAAGTGAGCTTCAGTTCATTAATGACTTACCGACACAGGACAAATGAGTGCGTCCTGGTGCCGGTAAGGTTCTATATAGCGGTATTGCTCCACAATCCCGCTACATAGAAAGCTGCAACAGGAGAGAATGGAGCCGGCTTTGTTCCTTGCTATTTAACCCTTTAAATGCCACGGCAATCACAGTATCTAAATAAATGAGAAATTATGCTGTGCACCATTTCTCACTAAGATTTGCACCCCCAATCGTGGGGTGCCAATCAGTTAACATGACAGCTAGAAGCCTTGGGAAAGCTTCCATCACCGCCATGTTTCCTGTTTTAAAACTGTTTAAAAAAAGTGGTAAAACCCTCTTTGTTCACCAGTCTGCATTGTTAACACAACGATCTTACTGTGTACTAACGATTGAATCCCCTAGTGCTCAAACACACTCACTGTGCAGGGAAAAAAAATATTGTTAAAAAGTATAAAAAAATAAAAAATATTAAAAGTTCAAATCACCCCCCTTTTGCCATTTTACAAATAAAAAAAATAAAATAATAAATAAATAACACATATCTGGTATCACCACATCCAAAAAAAGTTCAATCTATTAAAATATAACATCATTTATTCCGTACACTGAACACTGTAGAAGAAAAAAATTCCAATTGCCCAAATTGCATTTTTTTCAGTCATTTATATCCCCTAAAAACTGGATTCCAAAAAGCTGCATCTATCCCAAAATGGTACCAATAAAAACTACATTTCTGCCTGCAAAAAATATTCCTTCACTCAGGTCCATAGGTGTAAGCGCAAAAAAAAGTAATTGATTGCAGAAAATGGTGCTGTGGCGCAAATTTAAAAAAAATTTCAGATTTATTTACAGCACTCTAACATAATAAAAAGCCTACATATTTGGTTTTGCTGGAATCGTACCAACCCGCAGAATACAGATAACGCATCATTTATACCAAAGAGTGAATGCTGTAAAAACAAAACCCCCGCAATCATGGCGCAAGTACTCTTTTTTAGATTTTTTTTTAGGTTTCCTAGTATATACTATGGTAAGGTGAATGACACCGTTAGAAAGTACATCTTGTCACACAAAATAAAAGCCCTCATATTTCTACGCAGATGGAAATCTAAAAAAAAAGTTATGGCTCTTGGAAGGCGAAGAGGAAAAAAACGAAGTGCCCTATTATTATGACCGATTTCAGGAATGGGTTAAGATTTCTGGGTTCCCTTGCATTTGGCGTCGTCTTTGGGTCATACTACAGCATCTTGATAGGGTTACAATCAGGACCTAGACTTGGACATTCCAAAATGTAAGTTCAATCATTCTTTAGTTGATTAATTTGTGTGCTTTGGACCTTGTTGCATTACCCAACATCTTTCCAGCTTGAAGTCATGGACTGCTGCCTATACATTCTTCAGTAAAATGCTTTGATACACTTTTAAATGTATTCTTCACTCAATGACTGCAAGACATCCAGGCCCCAAGGCAGCAAGGCAGCCCCAAACCATGATGCCATCTCCACCATGCTTCACAGTTGTATTGGGGGTTTGGTGTGCAGTGTTCCTTTTCATACGCAAACATAGGGTGACACATATGGACGGGGCTTCCGTTTTCTGTATTTTCATGAATATAAAAATTGTAGATTCACACTGAAGGCATCAAAAATATGAAATAACACATGTGGAATTATATACTTAAGAAAATAGTGTGAATCAAGTGAAAATATGTCTTATATTCTAGGTTTCTTCAATGTAGCCACCTTTTGCTTTGATTACTGCTTTCACACTCTTGGCTTCTTGATGAGCTTCAAGAAGTGTAATATATGGTTTCCCCCAGTTTTGAGGAGTTCCCGGTTGTTTTGCATTGTTAAAGACTATTTTCATTTGTTTACACTTTTTGTTAAGTATTAATTCCACATGTTTTAAATTCATAGTTTTATGGCCTTCAGTGTAAAATCTACAATTTTTAAGTCATAAAAATACAGAAAACTTTGAATAAGAAGGTGTGCCCCAAACTTTTGGTCTGTACTGTATAAAAAGTCATATGCTCAAGGTTAGCGCGATCTGCGCCAGACACAATTTTGAATGTGCCAAGTTTGCCGGGTGCATGTCGCACCACAAGCTAAAAATGCCCCCAAAGTTTTAAGAAAATAAAAATGCCCCAAAAAGTTTGGCGCATAACGGTACAAATAAATTGTCAGGGCGGGTGCATTCGGGCTGGGGGTAAAACAGGCTGCAGAGCTGATTTGCAACCCCCCTGATACACTTGCTGCTGGCAGCTCTGGATGCAGGGGCCCCAGCCCTCCGGACAGGGGGTGTCGCATCACCCAATGGGAGGACCCGAGGCCCTCCAATAGTACAGGGGCGGTGCCCGGGGAAAACATTTAAACCCCCGTGCTGGTGCTGGCTGTAAAATTTCCTGGTGCCTTGCTTTCCTGGTTTGTTTTGTGCTTTTACTTTTTTCCCCCGACCTCGGCTTTTTTACTTACCTCGGCTTTTTTTTGTCCCTCGCTTGTACTGTTGAGCTCGGCTTTTTACTTTTCCCTCTGTTCTGTTTTGGGGCTTTGGCGTTCCCGTTTTGGTATTGCCCCGGGACTGTTGACTATTCCACTTCCTAACGGCCCCCCCACTCTAGCAGGCAGGGACTTCCCCCCGTTGCCGTCTGTCTTCTAGGGCAGACGTCAATAGGCAGGGGAAGTGGGCGGGGGTTCCAGTCAGGGCTCACTGTACCCCCCTTGCTGACATTTTCACACCGAAAACCGTTTTTTCTCCCTCATATAAACCCCATGACAGCTATGGTAGGCTGAGGGGCTTACCCAGTGCCCAGGATTGGCGCTGGGGTAGAACAGCAGGGTTCCCCAAAGGCAGAGTGTCCCTCATACCTTCCCCTCCTGTGGAGCCCCCTACCCATTTTGCCTAAAAGGTTCTCAGGTAACGGGAAGGGCCCTTTGTGGATTTGGGGGGTGACGCCTGTTTTTTGGTCCGCCACGTATCGGGCAAAGGGAGAAAGAGGGGGAGAAATGGTTATGCCCCTACTTGGGGTCCCCCCCGGGAGGGGCATTTTCTTACCGCCAGTTTCGCCTGAACTGTCTTCTGTGGACAGGTTCTTTGCCCTTTGGGGTACTTTTTGATGCCCCAGATAGGGAAGCGGGGCCCCAAAGCCAGCTAAAACCCTTGAAGCAGGGTAAAAAGACGGGGGAGGAATTTTGCTCGAATTTCGTCGCTGTGTGTTCCGTTGGGTGGAAAAAACCCAGCGTCAGATGCCATTTTTGATTAGGGTTACCGATCTGTGAAGGTTTTTTGGTGGCTTCCCTACCTGGTACGTTAGATGAGGCCATGGCACTACCCGTTATCGGGACAGACGTTTTGGGGAAAAGACGGGGGGGGAAAAAGGTTTCCTCCCCGGTGACCCACACCATGGTCCCCTCTAAACCTTGTTTCCGATGTAACCCCAAAGGGACCCCATGCAAGTGGGGGCTTTTCTCGACTGTGCTAGTGACCGGGGATACTCCGCGCCCCGGGGTTAGTTCTCTGTGGCGAAGATGGACCGGCTTCGGGAGTGCTCCAAAAGGGAAGACCGGGCCCAAAAAAACGCAGCCCCTATGGTCAGCGGAAATCACCTAGGGGGCAGGTATTTCCCCATCAATCCAAAAACTGCTGCTACCCTTAAATTTCATACTTGTCGCTGTCTGGGTTTGGAGTGCGTTTGTAGATTCTGGATCACTTCTAATTTTGTTAGCCTTTTCGTCAAAATCTAGGGCCCACTTTGGGGGACCCCCCCATTGAGTCTTACTTGTGGCTATTGACTCCCCCTCCATAGCGGGGGGGCAATCCAACATTGTATCCTGAGCTGGAGTTGGGGTTGGATCCATACAATACAAATGTATTTATTTTTATGGAGGGGTGCCCCCTATGTGGGGTTGGGAATGCCCCGGCTTCAGAAACTAACCCATGTTTTGACTGGAATTTAGGTAATTAGTCAGTGGGGGCAACGGTGTATTGGGCAGAGTCTCCCTACCCTACTGGGAAATACTGGGTGGGGAGTTTTCCCGTTTTTACCGTGACTTTGCTGCGTATTTTCTCAGAAAAGTCGGGAAAAATACCCCCCATAGATCTTCGACTGTGCCCCTTGACCTAGTGCCTGGGGGGTTTCCAAGGGGGGTATATAATCTGTCGGTCCCGAGAGACTGGCAAGAAACAATATATTGCAGAAAGCTTACAGAAGGGTCATATCCGACCTTTTGGGGTTCCCATGGGTGCAGGGTTTTCTTTGTAGGAAAAAGGTGGGGCCTCCGTCCTGCATAGTTATCTGAATGAATAAAATAACGGTAAAAAATCAATACCCATTATCCTTTATCCGGATTGTTCAACCCAAAACCAGGGGGCAAAAAAGGGTTTTCCCAAATTGGACCTTTGAGGGGCCTTAAACCCATCCCTACCGAGAAGGGGATGAGTGGAAAAACCGGTTTAACACTCCCCGAAGGTCTTTTGAGTATCTGGTGTGCCGTTGGGTTGTGAATGCTCCCGCGGTGTTCCAACCCGGTTTATGTGTTTTCTGGAAATCATTTGGGTTTTTGTATGGTCGTTTTCCTGGTGACATTTTTTTTCTATTCGGGGGATTGGTCCCACTTTTTAAAACCCTACGAAAAAGGGATTCAAATCCTGAAGGAAAATAGTTTGTTTGTCAAGTTGAAAAAAAATGTTTTTGGGGTGCAGGAGGTCCCTTTTTCTTGGGTACATCCCGACTCCTAACTCATTTTGTATGGACCCCCGGGAAAATTCAGGCCCCTTTTTCGATTTGGGGCCGTCCCTTTTCTCTGAAGGGGTCTACAGCGGTTCCTAGGGTTTGCGAATACTATAAAAAAAATTTATTTAAATTTTTTGTCTTAGTTCGGCCTCTGACTGACATACTAAGAAAGGGGGTGAAGTTCAGTAATTTGGGAACCCGAGGCCCTAGATGCATTTGAGAAGCTTAAGCAGTGTTTTTTTATCAGCTCCTGTGTTGGTGCAAGCTGATCACGCAAATTTCCTTCGTCGTTGAGGTTTTATGCTTCCGAGATGGGCAAAGGCGGTCTTGTCTCAGGGGTCGTAATTGACAACCTTCCCCCTTTTGCCTTCTTTTCCGTAAATTTTCCCCAGCTGAAAGGTTTTTTATGTTGGGGGCGGGAGTTGTTGGTTTAAGTGGGCTTTCGAGGAATGCGCCATTCCTTTGGGGGGCCCGCATCAGGCACGGTCCCTTATGATCAAAGAATCTTACTTTTTTAGGGAGTGCTAAAAAGGGTAAATCCACGTAGGCGCTTGGGCATTGTCACGGGGGGTCCCCCCCCCTCGCCCGGGCTGCGGGCGCACCCCGCGTCACCCGTGGGTCCCCCCAGCCCCTACCGGCCCCCCGGGGCGGGTCCCCGGTTCCCCCCTTACCTTCCCGCGCCCTGAGTCCTCCCGTCCTCCTGGCCCCGGCCGTGCGCGCCGGCTCTCGAGGATTTAAAGGGGCCAGTACGCCCCATTATTGGTTAAGGCTGGGAGGTGACCCTATTTAACCCTTTCTTCCCGGTCTTTAGTGCCTCAGCATTTAGAGAAAGCTTATTGTGCCTTCTGTTTGTCTGACTTCCGTGTTCCCGAAACATCTCATCGCTACTGTTTCCTGACCACAAACTTTGCCGCCTGACCTGAAAAACATCGCCTGCCTGTCCCCGACTTCGGCGCCTACGCCTCACGATTCTGTACCCGCACTGCCTTTGGTGCACTAACGCCTGATTGTATCTCGCCCTAAGAGTGGACGACCTGGTCAGTTCTCCAGGCCGCAGAAAGTTCCATCCCCGCTTTGCAGTGCGGGGCTCTGGTGGAAAAACCGGGTTTACTTGATTCCGTCCCCTGGTACGGCTTACACCATCGCTTGCGGTGGTCCAGCGGATCCACTACTGCATTCGTTTACAGTAAGATCGGCATGGATCCGCCCCATAGGTACCTTTGCCCGGTGATCCGGACCTCACGGAGATCTAGTGGCTCAGCAGTTCATAACTAGCGCACATAGCCAGAAGCTGAACAGTTGTCTAGCTCATGATACAGCAGCTCCTTGCTAACAAACAGCCGCGAACTCCTCATCATGTGGCGCACCTCCGCCAGCCACCGGGATTCTCGGCTACGCTTTACCATCTACTGACAAGTTTGACGGGGCTCCAAACTGTTTGCAGGGGATTTATTGAACAGGTGATCGATGAAAGTAGGAGTTGATGGACCGGTAATTCCCACCCTGAAATTCCACGAGGTGTGCCTTCGTGGCTCATCGTCTGCTGTCCGGGAAAGCTCTAGCTTGGGCCACACCCCTCTCTGTGACCGGAGGGGCGATCGGGGTAACGAGGACCTTACAGGACTTTCCTTCAGAGTTCCGCAGTGTTCTTTAAAGAAGCCGGCAGTGCTTCTCGGCAGAGACCGCTCTTCTGAGCCCTTCTCCAGCGGTGACTCCTCAGTCTCGACGAATACGCAATTTCAGTTTTCCGGACCCTGGCGTCGGAGCTGACACTGGAAACGGTTAGCGCGCGCCCTATGTGCACTTTTAAAAAGGGCCCTGTCCGGCGGAGTTAAGGACTCGCTCCTTCGGGCTAGAAAGAGAGAGTTCCCTGTCTCTGTCTAAGCGAAAACTGGTTCAACCAGTCCACTCGTCGATGTTCGCTTCGCCGAGCGACAAAGAGGAACTAAGCCAGGAAGTTGATCTCGCCCGACCACGTCGTTTGCCTCGCCTCGGCCACGGTCTTCACAAAAGACCCCAGATGCCGCTTCAATTTCCTACAGTGTGAAACCCTATGCAGGTGGCAGGGCACATCTGTCCCTTCCCTGCGATCTCAACTCAGAACAGGAGCTGTCCGATCGTCCGGATGGCATGAGTTAAGGTGCCTTATTTACGCTGCTGCAAGGCACCGGATTCAGCTTCCGCGCAATCTGGATTTGCCCGCTTCGCCCACAGCGGCCTCGCGCGAAACGCCGCACTATAGGCTATGTCGGAGAGCGTCCCTGAGTGTGAGAGACTGGGTTTGCCAGAGCTTGCCACGTCCTTACTATGGAGGTTTGAGGTTTTTCTTCGAGTTCGGACTAGCTTTTCGGGGTGTGGCCCGCCATTTTGGGAACTCTGGATCCGCCGGGGAATTTTATTCATGCCAACATGGTGTCCGGATGACTTCGGGTGACCCATCTGGAGAGAATAGCCCCTGGTGATATTCCTGCCAGTTGAGTGAGTGTACTTCAGTGAGGCTCATTCGGTACGGGGACCATAGCAGTTGTCTCTCCGCGTGGGGGGCCTTACACAAGGAGGAGATCACACCATTCTAAGTCTCCCTCGGCTCGTTCATACAATTATCATCATTGCGCTCTTCGTGGCTTACAGCTCCGATGCCCGACCCTCGCATTGGAAAAACGGGGAGATTATCGTGGGGGCTGCCCGACTGCCGGTATCGCTGTCTCTCGCAGTTCCAAGCGGCCCTGCCAGGGCATTCCACCTCATCAGTTTCAGGTCCCTGCAGGTCTTCCCGTCTGAATACCGGGGACTACGTGGACGGTCTTTTCGGAGAAACAGGCCGATATCCCTTCCTCCTCACGTCTTATGACTGGTCCTATTGACCTCATTCTGGGGATCCAGTCGCTCCTCGGGGTAGAGTTTTTCCTACTCCGTTGTCCAGACCGGAGAATAGGCCGCATGTCGGGGACTATATTTCGTGAGAACCTGCAGGAATAGGGCTTTTACGCAAGTCCTAATCTACTCACGCCGGAACGCGGTTTTTCTTCGTACAGAAGAAGGATGGGTGATCTCTCCGTCCCTGCATAGCTACCGGGGCCTGCACTGAACCAGGACTTCACGTAAAAAAACCGGTACCAGTTGCCATCTAATTACGGAAACTCATTTGACCGTCTTACAAGGAGCAAGGTCTTTCTCCAAATGGACTGCGCGGGGTCATACTCAATCTCATCAGGATCCGTGAGGGAGATGAGTGGGCAAAGGGGCGTTCAATACCCCTGCGGAGGACGGTCACATTTTGTAATATCTGGTGATGCCAGTGGCGGTTCTTTATTGTGCCTCATGACCCGCGTGCGGGTCTCTATTCTGGAGTTCGTTATGACATCTTCTCAGGGAACCTGCTAATAACGATGTGTCAGAACGTGTCATCTGGACGATATTCTGGTTTTCTTCCTCTGAATCGCCTCCAGACCAATTCTACTTCTCACTTGCTGGTGAGCTGCTGGTGCCTGCAAGCCTTCGGCAGCAACGCCGGTACGCACAAGTTAGAGGTGGGAAGTGCGTGTTTCCACCAACCGGCAGTGATGACCTATTTTCCTCCGGTTAGTATCAATGGGTATCGACGTCTGGACGAGGGCGCAGTTGCGCATAATGGATTCTACGCACTAAGTTCGTCTGCTATCTTGCAATCGGTTCACGATCCCATAATGTTTGGGCTTCGAGCAGGTTAACAACGTTTCTTTTTTTTGGCTCGCTGATTATGCACAATTATTTTCGACGACAAGTTTTATTTTCTCATTCTCTACTCCATCGGTTGGAGCTCCAATGTGTAGAGATGTTTTGACTCTCCCAGGAAGAAGGCCATCTCCATATTAGTGTTGGCCACCAATCTGCTTAGGCACCTGAAAAGCGCCTTCTTCGGTGGATGTTTGAAGGCTCAATTCAGTCTCGGGCGCTCTTTTGCATTCAGCATAGATTTGTTCTCTGCGCCCTGATCTGGATGAAAAGCTTTCTCTCTTGGAGGTGGGTGCCTCTACTCGTTCGGTCTAGGGGGGAACCGGGTGAATGTTCTGTATCTCTCACGGAGGTGGTGTTTCCTCAAGGCGTTGGTAGAAGATACCAGTCTACCCTTGCGGGCGGCTTCTTCTCCTAAGACTTCCTCGTCGGCTGTGAGATACTATGCTATTGGGGATCCGATCGAATTTGCTCGCTGTTCAAGATTGGCCTGGGAAGAGTGGCGGCATCTTATGGAGGGAGCTCGTATCCTTTTGAGGTGTATACTGAATCACAAAAAATCTTCGTACCTCCTGGTCAGGGCCCGAGACTCAATCATCGGCAGCACGGGTGTCTCTTTGTTTTTCCAGATTTGACTTCCCGGATCACAATTTTCGCCATGTGTACCCGAGAAGAACATCCGGGCTGATGCTCTCTCTCGCGATCGACGTCTCCGGGAGGAAGCCCGCCAGCTCCAACATCATCATGCCTCGGAACGCCTGATCCCAGCAGACACTGTCCTCCTTCGGCGATTACCCTCTGGCAAGACCTTCGTTCGGCCATTTCGCTCGCGCAGAAAATCTGAATTGGTGACACTGCTCCTAGTGGGGCAGGACATCCGGGGGGCCCGTAGTTGTTCAGTTGATCTCTCTGCTTTCTACTTGGGTGGCCAGGACCTGGCTAAAGATATTATGGGACATTTGTGAGATGGCCTGTGCTAACTTGTGCCGGGATAAGAGCTGCTACCCGACCACGATCCTCGCGGATACCATCGCGAAACCTGCCTACGCCCCAGTACTCCATGGTCCCATTGTGGCGATGGAATTCATCACGACCTTCCATCCTCTTCGGGCAACCACCTTGATCTGGGTCATTAGGATAGGTTTTCGAAAGATGTCGCACTTCGTTCCCATGCCCGGTTTACCTTCCGCACTGTCTGGCTCCTGTTCTTAGTCACATCTTCCGCATGCACGGCCTGCCCAGCACATCGTTTTTGATTCGTGGGGTTGCGTTCGGATGTCCAAGTTCTGGCGGCACTCTGCTCCAGACTTGGGGTGAAGTTAGACATCTCTTCTGTTTACCATCGCAATTAACGGCCATGGTATGAAGACGTTTGAGTTGCAGCTTTATTACGCTGAGTAATGTGTTATCAGATGCGCAAATGGCTTCTACTTTACGTCGAGAACTCTTTGTTGTGTTTCGTTTGCTGGCTGTCGCGATCAGGCTGAGTGTGGATGTTTAAAGTTCTGATTTTGCTGCCGAGCTTGTTTGTCAACTCTATGTCTGTCCGACTCTGTGGCTCATCGGTAATTTTATAGTAGACTCTATATTTATCACTGGATTGTCAGGAGTGTTCCTCGCATGGTCGCTATTCTACGCACTTTGTTGTTATTTCATTTAATATTTGTAATAAGAATTGGGTACCGAGACTAGCACCGCCTCTCGCATCACTCTGTGAGCTTCGCTTCGTTGGCTATTTAAGCTCCGCCAGCGCTTTATCCTTACGATAGAAGGGGTTCTCCTCTTGTTGGAGATACATTCGTTCTCTGTTGATGTGCTCAGCGAGACGGACTCCCATTGACTTAGGCTCTTAGTGATTGGGGAGCGTCGCGCCGAGACTCCGTAATGAAGGTCCGGCGGTCTGAGTCGAGGAGAGTAGAGGAGTAGTTTGAGGAGCGCTAGATCCAATGGCTCTTTTGTGTTTGACCCGCTAGAGTAGAGCGATAGGGTCTGCTGGCGATCTAGTAATATACGCGTCTCTCTCGCAATAGATTATTAAGTCCGATCAAGGTTAAAAAATCATCTATCGTCTGCTTACAATGTCTTGGGCGCGCTTAAGCGTTTTTATCTGAGGTCCGTTTATTGGTGAGAGAGATATACATTAGAGGCGCGGTGAATAATCAGTGGGGGCTTGTATAAGCTCAACTCCCTACCACCATGCGGATCCCATATGGTTCTTTTTCGTCATATGTTATCCGCTATATCTCGCATAAAGCCGTCTTAGTTTGTTGAACCGCCTTCTTTTTTTTTTCCAGGAAAAGTTGTTCACTCCCTCTCTGAGTCGTTAGCCCCTCCAACATATTTGGGTCAAAAGTGATACTTGCGCTATGAGGTTGTTACGGGGTAGTAGTAGGTATAAACGGCATATTCTTGGTTGATTTGGGAGGGATTCGGCTCAGAGGAGAGTGGAGAGATCTTGGGAGCTGTGGAGAACCTCCTGGGACCGGCGGTCTCGTGTTGCACCTTCGCCTCCGAACCAGAAAGAAAGAAGCGGGGGCCTAAGGAGGGGGGTATGCTGTTCACCGGGTGGTCCCGCAGGCCCCTCGCCCAGGTGCGTGACACACTCGTGCACTTACCTCGGTTGATCTCGGGTCTCACCCCCAGCGCCCGCACCCACCTGCGGGCCCCGAGGGTCCGGGGTCCCGGCTTCTCGTCCTTTACCTTCCTCAGCGCTCTGGAGTCTCCGTCCTCCTGCGGCCGGCGTTGCGCGCGCCCGCGCCGGCTCTCGAGGATTAAAGGGGCCAGTACGCCATTATTGGTTAAAGGCTGGCAGGTGACCCTATCTTAACCTCTTCCTTCCGGATCACCTTTGCGGATCTTTAGTGCGTACAGCCTTTAGGAGAAAAGCTTTATTGTGCCTTCGTTGGTCTGATTCCGTGTTGGAACTTACGCTCCTGTTTCCTGACCACGAACCATTGTCCGGCATGTCCTGACCTCTGCTGTCCCCGACTCGCCTAACGCCTCCTCGATTCTGTACTCGCACTGCCTTGGCTGCCACCGCAAGCAAGTCTCGACAGTGGGTACGACCTGGTTCGTTCTCGCGCAGCAAGTCCATCCCGCTCTTGCGGCGTTGGGGCTCTGGTGAAACCGGGTTAGGGTTCTAACTTAGATTCCGTCCCTGGTTCGAGCTATACACACATCGCTAGTGCGGTGGTCCAGCGGATCCACTACCTGCTATTCGTTACAGGCATTATTTTTTTTGACGCTGCTTTAAATCTTTGTTGTTACTTACGGACCTGGTTATTACGAAAAATGGAAGGTGATGATCTATCTAGAAGAAGTTTCTGTGACAGCACGCATCTCAGATGGGTTCGGGCACCTTTATTGCCCAAGGAGCTGTTGTTCTCAGCCTACTTTCCCTCGATTTAGCATGAGATTATGTACCACAAGGATATTGTTAGATCATGTTAAATCGTCCTAATTTCAAAGGTGCTGTGTCCCACTCAGTTTTAGGTATGAGTTTTAATAAGAATTTCATGATTCTGGTGTTGTTGGGCACCCTGGAGTGTGTGGCACAAAAAAGCTATTTCTGTAATTATTGGGGCTGTCATTGCCTCTGTGTGAGGCCTATTTTGGGCATTTGTGAAGTCTGCGCTCAGGCAAGGTTCCCGAACTCTCCCCTGGGGGAAATTTGCCCCCCCCACTATCCTGAACATCCATGGGGAAACCCCCTATCTCCATGGGTTTTATGACAGACCTTTCCCCCTTTAGGGGCAAAAAAATTATTTGGGGGGGTAGTGGGTCGTTTCACCAAAAGTGCCTCTTGTTCCGTTAAGGAGGTTACCGTCGTCCCCCAAAAAATTGCTGAACTCTTTGTCAAACCATTTTTCAGCTTCATGGGTTACCCGGGGGAAAATAGTTTCGCAGAGGGGTTTAGTTCGTTTCTCGATTTTGGAGACCCTTTTTCAAGGGTCTGGGGGACCCCTGTCCCCTTCTTTCTGCCTTCCACCAGGTAATGGGCAGACAGAGAGGGTAAAAAAAGGTAACCAAAAACCCCGTTGTTAGTATCTGATCACAGGTAGACTGGGTAAAATACTTACCCTTGGGTTTTAAATTTTCCCATTAACAATCAGGTTTTAGTAGCTCGTCGGGGACTACCCATTTTCTTTAATTTGGTTTTAAACCCCTAGGCAAGTCATGTTCCAGGTACGTTTGTTCACAGCGGGGTGGATTTTTATCGTTTTAAATATTGTCACACCCTGGGCCCAAGTTCAGAAAACTGGTTCATCCCCAGAACATCCAGAAGAAGAATTTGGGGATAGAGGGGCGTCTTTCTCCTGGGGGGTTTGCGGTTGGGAAAAAGTAGGGTTATCCACCGAAAAATCTGCGATTAAAATTTCCCCCTTTGGTAAACTGACCCGTGATTTGTGGCCCAAATTTGGGTTCAGGAGGGGGTTTAAACCCGGGTGGCCTATTCCCTAAAAATTCCCCCTCTTCTCTGCGTATAATAATGTGTTCCATGTTCACTTCTTAAGAGGTATATTCAGCCTGGACCCCGGCCCTCTGCCCCGCCTTCTCCAGTTCACAAAAGGGGGAGTTAGAATATGAAGTCCCCCAAAATTTGGTTTCCCGAAAGGGCCAAAAGTCACGCAGTCCCTGGTCCTTTGGGAAGGGGATGGCCCCGAGGAGAGATCAGGGTTCCGGCGAAACCCCTCCGGGCGATTACCTGGTGGGGGAATTCCATGATTTCCCCCGGGAAAAAACCCCCAGACCGGGAAGGGCCCGGGGGCCCCTCCTAAAAGGGGGGGTATGTCAGGGCAGGCTGCATTCAGGCTGCGGGATCAAAAGGCTGCGCAGTGATTTGCAACCCCCCCTGAACACTTGCTGTGGGGAGCTCTGTGAGTGACAGAGCCCCCGCCACTCCGGGGCAGGGCGCTGCGCATCAGCCAAAAGGGGAGGACCCGGGGGGCCGCTTCCAATCACTACGGGGCGGTATCCGGGATCACATTTAAACTCCCTGGTGAGTGCTGCGCCTGTGAAAAATTTTCCCGGGGCCTTGCTTTTCCCGTATTTGTATTGGTGTTTTCTTTGTACCTGCCTGGTTGTTTTTTACTGGCTTTTTTGATTTTGTACCTCGCCCCCTTCGTGTTGACCCCCGGCTTTTGTTTTGTTTTTCCCTTGGTTTGATTTGTGGCTTTGGCGTTCCTTTTTGGTATTGACCCGGACTGTTGCATTCTATTTTAAAAGGCCCCCGAATCTAGCCGCGGGATGTGCCAGTTGCCGTTGCCTTAGGGCGCCTCAATAGGCGGGGCATGGGGTGGGTTCCAGTAGGGCTACTGTACCTCCCTTGAGTGACTCAATACAAAATTTTAAAGTTTTGGCGAAACAAAAATTTTCCTTTGAATGGGGGCCAATGTAAAAAGTGTTTGGACACTTTATACTACGGGACCTTCTACACTCCTCTAAAGTGATTTAAAACTGGCATATCGGTTCCAGGTTTCATACATGTTGCCTATACTGTTGTGCATTTGTGCCAAAAAGTTAATTGTTTGTCTCATATGCCCATAAACAATTTTCCCAGAAGCATTGTGGAACATCCAGGAGGTCTCAGGCAAATTTTAGACAGTAGGGGTACCTTCACATGGTGCGTTTATAGTGCAGAAATGCACAGCAATAAAGGGCGTAAAATGCACTATAAATGCACCATGTGAAATCACCTTAATCAGGCTTTATGTCCCTTTGTTAAGTTTGCAAAGCACCTGTGAAACCCACAATTTCAATCAAATCTTCTTGATTAAAATACTTATTGCCAACTATCTCCTGGAAAAGTCAATAACAGAGGTACACTTACTTTTTCTGCCTGCACTCCACTCCCTGAAGCTTTACTAAATGTGCTTGATAAAAGATATGAACAACTGTTTGTGTGTTACCAGTTTAGTTTGTAGTATTTCTCCCTGCACCCTGGATGTTTACTCAATGTACTTACCAAAAGGCATAAACAGTACAATTGTTTATGTGTTATTAGTTTTGTTAGACTGTGTTTATCTATAATTGTGACTCAGATAACAATCAGACCACATTTTAATAATAATCAATACAGAATAAAGGTCATTTTAAGGCTATGTCTACACTGCATCGGAATCACTGTGCTCCCAAAATGCACAATACACCCCCAGATGAGATCCATGAGGGATGTTGAATCCAAGATGGGGTGACTTCTGGAAGGTTTCACCTGTTCTAGTACTTTGGGGGCTTTGCACATGCAACATTGCACCCACCAAAATCTGCGTTCCAAAAGCCAAATAGCGCTCCATCCCCTGTACACCCTGCCATGCACCCAAACAGCAGTTTACACTCACACACAGTCAAATAGCACACTAGGGTCAAAAATAGGATATCTAAAAAATGGTAGAATTGTGGAAATTGAGGTTGAGTTGCATTTCCCTGGTCACATCTACCATGTTCCAGTGAAAAACGGATACAAATTTAAAATCTGCAAAAAAAAAGTGACATTTTGAAATTTCACCTCCATTTCGTTTTCATTTCTGTGAAACACCTAAATGGTGAATAAAGTTCCTAAATGCTGTTTTGAATAGTTTAGTGGTGTAGTTTCTTAGATGGAGTAATTTATGGGGGTATATAACAGGCCCATCAAAACCACGTCAGAACTGGACTAGTCACTAAAAAAATCAATGTTGCAAATTTTCTTGAAAATGTTAAAGAATTCTACTAAATTTCTAAGCTCCTTAATGTTGTAAAAAATAAAAAAAATAAAATGACACTTAAATAATGAAGCCAAGGTACAGTAGACATATGGTAAATGCTAGTTCTAAACTATTTTGTGTGGAAAAACTATCTGTCTTACACACTGAAATTTTTGAACTTTGAAAATGGCAAATTTTTCACAATATTTTGATATTTTTCACAAATAAACAAGGATTTATATGGAACAAAATGTATTATACTTAAAGCACAATGTGTCATGAGAAAACAGTCTCTGAATCACAGGGATAGGTAAAAGTATCAAAAAATTATTCCCACGTAAAGTGACACATGTCCGATTTAAAAAATGGGACTCAGGGAGGCCTGGCTGTGGCGCTAAAGGGTTAAAGGCACTAATCTCACTTGTAATGTTGAGGACAAGTCGATGCATTACTGGGACGTTAAGGTGAATCAGACATTTCTAACAGGTGGAACTTGGCCCCCACCTGCTTTGTGCCATTTACAATACTAGTGCCTCCGTATGTGGCAGAAGTAGATAGCTCTGCACCTTTTATGGCTACGCCCCAGATTGCTAGAGTTTCATCTAACTCATATAGGTTCTTTAGTCGTATGGATAGTGGCCCCTGACCCAGGAAAAAGAGGTGA